>JAGXCT010035900.1:12295-69149 GCA_022495035.1 Philopotamus ludificatus | reverse complement strand
TCCTATAACGTTTCCTCTCAATCACTATTTTCTACAAAATGCCTCGTCAACCAAAAAGCATTGACCTTTATTATAATTTATTATATATTTAGGAAATATGTAATTTGACCTGATAAATATTAGCATTTTCTAGAAAGAAGCAATTTAGAGGAAACGTTGTAGGAGGGCTGACTGTACAGTCAGCTCTCCTATAACGAAGAAATCGGGACTACGTTATAGAAGCCAAGGCACCCATATAAAATTTAGGAAAGGGGTAAAATTAACGAAATCGATACATCAATCATTTCTTAACCCTTCTATACCGCTGGAATAGGAACCACGCTATAGAAACCCGCCTGATAGAAGTATATGCACTCACAAATTAGGTGTTCCAAGTGTATTTTATAAATAAACAAATAAATAAATAATCTTCCATTGGCATATTTTATTCTTTATTTAGTTGGTTCACGCCCGCGTTTTATATTTTGTTGTCAAGCAAAGGTGATTGACCTTTATTTAGCAAATTTAACGAATTAGTAGAAAACCGCGCTCTATAGAAAGGAGCATTATAGGAGGGTTGACTGTATATCGTTGTTCAGGGGCAAATAAACGCTTACAAAGAAAGAATTTGATTATTTAAATATATATTGCTTACGAAATGTATGGACAGTATACAGTCATCCCTCCTATTACGAATAAATCGGGGCCACGTGAAAGAAGCCATACCAAATTTGATAAAATGGCTTTTTAATTGTTTTTAAGCGCATTAACCTTTATTCTACGCTACATACATATTTATGAAATGCGCTATAATAAGGATTGTCGAATTATTAGATACAGGGAGCGTTATAGAAGGGTTTACTATACAAGTTTACAAGAAGGACACATCATTTTATATCAAGGCTCGATTAATTGGTTGCATCAGATCCGCGATTAACCATAGAAGAATTATCGTAACAACTCACATCTCACGGTCTATAGTACAGTTACACTTGAAGCGCATCGGCGAATCGAATAAAATGGTTTTTAGACGTCGAATCTTAGGATAATAAAGATCTGAATATACTCCATATATTTTTTGGCATTCTAATATTAGAGATGCTGTAAACGCTTTGATTATTTATATCAATATGATAACCAATCCAATTACCAACAGTGTTTGGCGAACAAAGGCAATCGATATCGAGGCTCTGCTAATTTCATATCTGAAAATATCTTAGCATAACAATATTTCACGTCAATTCTGACTAGGAAAATTATTTCCAAAGTGTTATCGCCTGTGACAAATGCTCGAGACATTAGCGTCAAAATTTGCCTGTTCCAAATTTATACGAAACAAGGCTTTGGGGAGATATTTTTTTATTAATATGAGCGTCGATGGCATAACCCCGATAGACGTGTGTGGAGGAATGCAACGCACGTTCCTACACTCCAAACGTTGTCTTTCAATTTCGTAATCGATCGGCAATTAATGAAGCAGTGGTAGGTACTCGGAACGGTAAAACAAATGCCAACGGTGTACTGGTTAATTTGGAAGAGTGGTACATGACTAATGTTACCAAACACCTGTAACATTTAGCACTGAAAAAATATAATAATACCGCGGCAGAAACGTTTGTTTAAACATTTTATTATTTATACACGTACATGTAAACATATAATGTCGACAAACATTGCAATAAATATTTTTGGAATATCAATGAAATCGCTTTTTATGCGAGGAATAAAAAAAAAGTTGTTTTACGAGCGTGCGTCATTCTGAAATAATATTTTGTGCTAAAAACACTGGATATTACATGCGTACATATTATTTTATTTTTTTAATATAAACATTCCGATTTTATTGCAAAAATTCGTACGTTCGCCGCTTCCTAGTGATACGTAACGGAATTTCGTATGATATAAATAGTTGTGATAAAAAAAATGATAATGCAAAAAGCACCGGTGGGACTGGTCGTTGCGGTCGGCCATGCCAGCGGTGGTACGAAACGAAGCATCGACACGTATGGGAGGTGAAGTTGCTTGACCTTGCCCCGAGGAAATATTTTCGAACTGAGAGTATCAAGAAATGGCGCAAGAACGCATTGGTATGCAACCTTTGGCGGTGACGCAACGCGCAGTTTTGCATCTGCGGGAGAAAGTGCGCGATGACAACTGGATGACACCGAAAATATGGCATAATGTCGTGTTGGGGGTGGTCAGGTTTGTTGCCGACAAAAAAGTGATAAATTGCCGCAATATGCGATAGCATCGCCCCCCCCTGAAAAATGGCGTGTCATGATATTTTCATTTCGAGATGGATAACGCAAAGTTTTAATTTAAAAACTTTATAAATTGAGTGAATTCAAGTTTTTTGTTCAACCCTCTCGGTGATGACAATACGAAATTCAATTCATAATTGAATTGATAAAAAGAAATGTAATTATAATGTAAGCTAAATATTCATCAATCTGCTTTCAGAGGAGTATAACGTACACTCATTTTTTCCTACAGCGTTTTTCCTACAACGTCGATTCCCCCTAAACGTTAATTAGAATTTTCATAAAATTTACCAATAAAATATCGCGTTGATCTTCCCTACCCGCAAGTTGCGAGAAGATTACATCAACCAAAATACGAAAATCAAGTCATTTGCGCTGGTAAACACGCAAAAATGTCAAAAAAATGAAAAATTTAAAATATTTGATTTACTGACTTCCTTCAAATCAAAAAAAAATTGAAAAACGTTAACCCCCTATAACGTAGTACCTATCTTGACGTTATATGGAGGTTTACTGCATTACACTAACTTCATATGATTAAAATATATACAACAGCCCTCATATAACGAATAAATCGGGATTACGTTGTAGAAATCAAGGGCACTCATACAAAATTTGGGAAGCTATTGCCGAGATGCGGTTTATTATAAAAAAACAACGATATATCGTTGTTCAGTACTAAAGGGGTAACAGAGTGAATTTGTTTTTATTAAAAAAAACAAATTTTAGATAATCAATACTTGATCGGCCGGTAGCTTATTTATATGCTTTTCTGGGCGGCATCTTTATCGGCCCCACATTTTTTGATTTAAATACCCAGGCTTACGAAATTTAATGACGCTATACAGTCAGCCCTCTTATAACGAAGAAATCGGGACCACATTATAGAAAAAATCATACAAAATTTGAGAAGAGAGCTTAGGTAGCATTGACTCTATTTTTTATTTCGCGTTTATTTATATCGAACTGGTTATAGAAAACCGTGCTATTATAACAAAGGGCGTTATAGAAGAGTATACTGTAATTATTCATCTGTCATTTTTCACAAAAGTAAGGAATCTATCGTCGTTGCCAGTAGCGGAGAACAACCGGCTGGAAGCGTTTGAAATGTGATGCTACCGAATTCCGAAGATTCAATGACCGAAATGCGTCAAGAATAAATCGTACTTCTCAATACAGATGGCCCTCCACTTTCGCACGGTTCGCTATTTCGCACACTTTAAAAAAAAATTTTTTTTTTTCATTTCTTTCGAAGGAAGAATCAGTTCCCTCTGGACATACACCTTCTAAAATGAAATACACCGATTGCCCTTTCTTTTCTAGCTGAAAACTTAGCTGTTTTTTTTTTAAATTGAAGCCAATGTTAGTTTATCTAGCAGAAAATCACAAAGAAGATAAAGATAAGCTTCTAGTCATTTATAAATCGAATAAAAACCTCGGATACTGAGTAAATATTAAAAGATTATAATTTTTTATGTATTCAACATCTTCAGGAAGCAATTGTGTACGAAAGACGAGGGTCGCCTCTCACAGTATTCGATGAACGAAGTCTTCTACAAAACATCAAGCAAAATAAACCTTATTTGGTCCGCAGGGTGGAGTTGATGGCGAAGAAATAAATACACATAATATTAAAATATTACAAGAATGTTGAAAAATAATTATCAAAGTGGAATAGGATGTATTTTTCCACAGTTTCCGCATGTTTTTCTATTTGCACATATTCAATTTTCCACGTTCCACGTCTATAATCGACGGGCTACTCCGCGTCCGTGCTGAATTACGATTAATCACGGTACACGATTTAGAAGAAAAAATAACATGTCAAACCACAATTAACATACTGTTTAAATTTTACATTCATTCGCGGTGACGTGCCGAAGAGTTAAAAAAAAAGACACAACAATGGAGGCTCAATGCCGATTAACGGTGACACCGACTCGGAGGAGTGGTGGAGATGTTTTTATCTTTGAATTACACAGTGCCGTGCGTCCTAATCCAACAGATCCCAGCTCTGCAAACTGACGCGGGTGTATTGAAATTTGCCGGGAGGTGTAAGACAAACAGGTCGTATCTCCGTTGCCTCGGGATAGACAAACAGTGGAGAGTACTCGTTCCGTCGAATGGGCACTCGACGAGCTGTGGGCGGTACTCGGTGCTCCAGCGCACGAGATACGTGATGCTGGGCTGGTTCGGGAGCTCGACTCGATTTCGAATCCGGTCGATCTGGTGATACGTAGCGAAAATGCAGTCGTCGGGCTAATCCAAATGAGCATTGCGAAATGCAAGAGTGCGCAGGACGGACAATCTGTTGACGATGCGATGCCATCTACGGAATGGTTCGCCGAAGAACAAAAACTACAGTTTTACAACGTGTCCGAGTGGCGTTGCGCATGATAGAAGAGCGAGATTGTCACCAGTCGATGTTTATTGGCACTGCTGATCGATAGCCTTGTTTTGCAACAGATGTTTGAAAGAATAATTGCGTACATACGTACAAGTAGAATTTTCTATTTATTCATTGTAAATTATTCACAATTTACTCAATTGATGCTTACACGACTGAGCTACAGAGTCTACAAGTAAGAAGTAGTTAATATTATGATGAGTACTAAGAAAACCACTTTTTAATATAATATTTCTCTAACAACATTAATGAATATCATGAATAACTATTTTTATGAACCGAATTTAAAAAAAAATCGACAACTTGAAACGCTTGGCGTCTCTGAAAGACCCCCTTCGGACGACGCGGTTGTTTTCGAGCCGCCGTGGCGGATCGGTTAATCGTCAATCTCAACGTTAACCATTCTATGCTACCCCATCAGTTACAGCATATCATAGTTTCGAAGCATTTTTAAGAACCTTCATTGATTCGTAAACGTCGTCTATATCCGGCGAATACAGGGGCTAAGCCACCATACCTGTGATGTGTATGACTAAAACTATTTACACATTTTCCATTTTTTACAATTAAAAAATAAATTAAGCATCCAATATGGTTATAAATGTCAAGATACGCCAGGGACAAGTGACTTGCACACTAAATACTAAATAAATCTTCCCACTTTCATATAACATTTTAATTCGAAAGCCAATCGTTGAAAAAACATATATTTTTTTGTATTGTTTATAAAATACGCGATTATTTCTTGGTCCCCCTAATAATGAACAATATTATAAATACAAATTACTGCTTTAGCTAAATAAAATTTGTATCTCACTAATGCAGTGGTTCTTAGCCTGTGTTCGATCGAACCCCAGGGGTTCGGTGAGTCAGTCTCCCGGGTTTGGCGGAGGTCAAAACACACACCAGACTTATTGTACGATATTATGAAAAATGATACGACGTATGATATAAGGGTTCGGTGACGCGCATATGAAACTGGTGGGGTTCAGTACCTGCAACAAGGTTAAGAACCACTGCACTAATGTTTCAGTTAAGTTTTTACTAAATCATTTTGACAAAGTCTGCCGTCGAGTAAACAGGTAAAATTTGGTATCATTTTGAAGCCATATCTGTAAAGCAATCCTTAGTAAAAATGTCAAGGTCAGATATGTATTTTTATGTTATATTTATTTGATAAGAAATTGAGGCTACAGAAGCCATTTGCGAAAAAATGGAGGCTTAAAAAAATTATAAGTGGTAATAGAGAATTAATCGATAAACTGAGATCAAGAAGACCTCTGAAACTGGATGATACCGCTTTAAATTCATTGTTGGAATCCAACCCTCGCAACACCATAAAGCAGATGAGCAACCCGCGGCCCTCGGGCCGAATGCGGCCCGCCACATTTTCTCGTGCGGCCCATCGAAGATTTTACATTTTAACTTTTAAAATTCTAGTATTCACTTAATATAAATAGTATTTCTATTAACTTAGCCGTGTAGAATTGGTCTATTTAGGATCTCAAGTTTTGATTTTTCTCGAATAACTGTTTTAACCTTTTCTAAAAATGGTCAGAGTGGAAAGGGTTAATAAACCTTTTTTATTTGTCTAAAAACGTCTATCTAGTAAGTAATCATTGACCTTTATTGTCTACAATTGCGGAAAAAAAACATGTTTTTCTCGATCGCATCCAGACGATGTGCCACGAGCGATTAAAAGCGTATACTAGTGACACGTGCCGCGAGAATTTGGCGGTCGGTCTACCGACGGCATATCCTCAGTCCGCGGCGGGATATCGTCGGGTGTGCGTGTCATTTACGCGTCATATTAATTACCAGAAAAATCCAAAACATCGACCAAATTCTAAAGCATATGAATAATTATAATTATTCTTCAAATTTTTAGAATAATATGGTTTCAAGCCGCCATGACAGATTGGTTAATAAGTGTTCATTTCTGTATTTCTATTCAGTGTTTGTATTATAATAAGTTTCTTATATGCACAACATTTTTAAATGGGTAGCTAACCCGTTGTTAAAAAAGGTTACTCATCCCTGCCATAAAGGAATTGTCACAAGATCTCGGCTGCCTAGTTACAGACCATTTGAAAAGGATCGGTAAAAAAAATAGTCGAGGAATTCGGGTACAGCACATACTTCGCTCTTGTCTAGGTATGAGACGAGATCCGATTCTGAGAAGGATTGTTACTGATGTTTGAAAGTGGGTGCTGTATAACAACGCAGAGAAAAAAAACAAAAATGCTAAACTGTGTTTTGTGTAATATTTTGGGGGTAATTCGTCAGCCGAAGTCTATTGAGCCAGATTATTATCTTTTTCAACACTCAAATTCTTTTACAAGAGATGAATAGAAAAATGTCAAAAAAATTGTCATTACTTTCCGGTTTGATTTATATAAACAATTTATCATATACATATTAAATAAATTCCCAATAATTACCACGAAAATTAAACAATTTATATAATATTTTAAACATAAGCGTCAGCACGTATTTCCCGAAGACGTCGATGCTTAACAAAAATAAAGTCTGAGATTCCCCCCGTTCCAATCTCTTCAGAATCCCGTTTTCAGAAATCCGGGTTGTATCCGGTTTGATCCGCAAGCTTTCTCCTTACGCATTTTATGTGAAAAGCTCCCGTAGTTTCCCCAAATTGAATCAACATCGCGCCACCGGGGAATTTCTTTATAAACAAAGAGGTTTCAGTGTTAAGCTATCACTTTCACGTATGAATTTCAGCGGAGTGCGATGAAAAAAGCCGGAATTCAGATCGATTTCCTAGCTACGACTTCACTGCCTGGTTATTCACGTTACGACGCATCGGGCGTTTACTATGGGAAACTCAATGCGATTATGTTACATATTGAAAAGTGAAATGGCTACATTGTTATCCGCAGACGATTTGCAGGAAACGTAACATGGCGAATTTCATAAATATATTGCGTCACAAAAAACCAGTGTTGAGTATGAATAGCCTTGGTGCATATATTCAAAGAATGTTCCGGGTTAATGCTGCGAAATTGGATTGGAAAAAGTGATAGTGGAAAAGCTCATGCGAATGCAGGATTACTTATCACTCCAAGGGCTTCTCGTGTCTGTCCTAATTGGATTCCAGGCCTGTTCGTCCACCCCCCCGACGTCAATTCCAAAACTTAAGAAGACAGGGAACGGCCAATAATTAAATTAAATGCGAAAATATTGCGCGAATAAATAAAAACCCAACACACTTTCGCCGATAACAATTTAAATTAATTAAATCAAAATATTATCGTTCATGCGTGTAACAACCAATCAGATACGTGCGATAAAATTTTCTTTTCTCGGGCGGAAATCCGACGCCTTCTATCACAATTTCCAATCGCAGTTTTATTTTCATATAAGAGGTTTCAGCGGAATTTTCTTTTATTATTCGCTCGAATGCCATACGTTATAATGACCGAGAACATAAATAGCTTACTTTCATGCCGAATCAAAAATTGCACGCCGATCCAATTCGAACGTAACAAAGATGACATTTGCGAAATGTCAAGAATATAATAAAGGGATCCAACAAATCGTATCAAAGAGCATGATTCATTTAAAAAATATGACATTATTGCAACAAATAATTTTAAAATAGCATTGCAACATATTTCGTATGACCTAATTCGATTACAGTGTTCGATAAGTGATACTAATAATTTTCATCTTCAGCGCGTATCAATTATTGGCGAATCACGAACGCGAATATTTAACAAACACACACGCACTTCGGATGAAAAAAAAATAATATATATGCATGCCGTTCTAGAAATCTAGTTTGGCATCGTACTAAAAAAATATATTTACGATCGAAGGCTGTTCGCGTCGGATATGGACGATACAGGTGCAAAAAAAGAAATTTCGTATGGACACAATTTAAATATTTGAGAATCTCTGTTACGCAACCGCATGAAAATTTAATGGGTCTGCAAAATAAAAAAAAAATACGCGGGGGTGTAAACTGGTATACCAAATTTTGCAGATTGTTTAAACACATTTTTTGATAGCGATGTGATTAGTAGCATGTAGGAGTTATTTATTATTATTTACGAATGCAATTAAAAGCTCAGCATCGCGTTTCGACGATTGATCTATCATACATTATTTTTTTAGAATGAAACAATCATTAATGCAACGCGCACTATTTTTAAATATATTACAACGACGCTTGTAATTTTTTATTTTAATAGTTTTAATTGAAAAAATGCAAGGTTGTAGTTTTTCTCTATTTAGAGAATAAAAACGTTTATCTTGAACAATTATAATAATGCAGTCATAGTTTAGATATATATGGAATTCATTAAATAATATTTAAATAAATAAATTAGTCGTCCTTGGTTTAAAATATGTGCTCATTGAGGCATGACTGTATTTTATAAATATTTAAGTAAATAAAAACAAGCTTTGGTGAACGATGATCGTGGTATATTATATCCGGCCAAACTATTGCGGTACAGTAATTTCTGATTAATAATTTTATATATGTTTTAATTTAAAAAATTAAAGATACGTATAAATTCTGATAAAATGATTCTTTTCATATAGCAGAACCGATATATCGGCTCTTGTGAAATGACAAAAATATCCCTAGTCGATATATCGACTATTCAAAACGACTTACCAATTTACAGTAATAAATAAGACATTGTAATAAAGCCGAAATATCGACTATTCTAGAAAAATCGATATATCGGTTGTGACAACTTTGTTACCGATCCGTCACGACGGCTCGAAACCAACGCCATTGGCCGATGGGGTCTATTTTGTATAAAAATGTATGAAAATAGACCCCAAAAATTTAATGTAAAGAATTGATACATTTTTCGACATTACCTCGACATTTAAAAATAGTAATTCATGATATATATTAGTGGAAAAATCATATTTCTCAATATTCATTGGAAAACAATATGGTTGTTTTTAATTTTATTTTCGCAATTGCGGAATATGTAGGATTTATATTAAAAGAGTTATTCAGAAAAATACGAAAACTTGGGGTCCCAAATAGACCCCATCGGCATGGTTAGGTTAATATTAGTAGATTCAATAGCACGATTAACTAAATTATTATTTTCCTACAGGATAAGCAATACAATAAAACCTCAATCCAACGTCAAACAATATACAAAAATCGTGAATCAAGGAAAACGATAAATGCGGGATTATTCGCCATTGCTGGAGTTTCACTGTCATATACAAACGGCTGCGTTTAACCGCCCGACAGCGACATTAAATATATTTAAAATTCATGTAAATTTTGTATTCCATTTTATTTAAACAATGATAATGTAAGATAACTGAGACTTAATTAAGATAGTACTCGGATAGGTTAATCTCCTGACGAAATCTACGTATTCTGAGAATTCTTTATGACACTGGGGATAGGGGGGAATATCAGAGTGAGAGACTAATTACCCCCGCATTTTTAGAACCTTTATCGAACCATTATACGAGTGAGTGGCGCTTTGGAATTTTTCAGGCATGATCCATCGTCAAGTAGTAAAAATAAAATATCTAATACAAAAAAACATTGGAAGATCTTTAGAAAAGCTTATAAATAAGCTACTGTCCTATGGTGATCAAATCCAGAAAGCATATAATTCGGCTTCCGGCCGATCAAGTGTTAAGATCATATGACATCAATATGACAATACATATACAAGGTCCACAGAAAGACCGAACATGAATAGTGTGACAATAGAACAGACGAATAGATTCAGCAAGCAGGAAAATATAAATACCTGGGTGCCTACATCAGTTAGAACGTAAGTTCAGAGGTGAAAATCAATGTCAGAATTGATTAAGAGCGAGGAATGCTTTAAAATGAAAAACATATTATGTTGTCGTTGACTCTCCTTGAAAATCCGAACTCTGCGATGTTATAGATGATGGTCTGTACGTCTATATGGTTGCAGCACATGGACGTTGCTGGTAGCGACCCAAACATATTCCATGGACGCAATAAGTCAAAAATACAACCGTACTTCTTCACAAGGAGTAAACTTCAAAATACGTAAAAGTGATTACTTTAGACAAATCATTCGTGGACTAAAGTATTGCCTTCTGCAGACCATCACGGAAGAAAAAGCAGAAGGTAAACGGTGCTTGAGAAGAAAGAAGCTATCGTGGCTCCGCATATTCGAAACTGGATAGGGTTAGGAGCTCCAGAATTGTAGGAGTTGGAGTTATATGGAGAAAAAAATGACATGTAGATCGCCCACGTCCGAAAACGTACAAGGCACCTAAATAAGAAGAAATGGCCGATCTACTTAAAAAAGTTATCTGTGAAAGTAAAAAACAAGGATCGACATTACTAAAACTAAGCTGATGATCGTCGACAGGAGAAATCAACTATCCAGATCTGTTAATCTTTCGGATCTGGAGAGGGTTGAAAAGTTTCTTTATCTCGGATCACTACTTACGAGTAACGGAAATTGTGAGCCAGAGATAAGAAGGCGAATAGGGATGGCTAAAAATGCGATGTCAAAGCTATCAACGATTTGTAAAAACAGGGGGATATCCAAAAAGACAAAAAAACGTTTAGTGAAGAGTCTGGTATTCACAATTTTTATTTACGACGTAGAAACCTGGACCATAAAGGAACATATGATAAAGAAAATTGACTTTGAAATGTGGTGCTGGCGACGTCTGTCCTAAAAGAAATGGGGAAGACTTTCGACCATATATCTTCGGGCATCTCGCCAGAAGAAACGATAGCCAGGAGTAGCTCGTCGCGCTTGGAAACGTACAAGGACGCAGGGGAAGAGGCAGGGCGCCCACCCGCTGGAGCGACTAAATGAAGACCGCCACAGGTTCCATCGTAGTAACTGCAATGCAGGATGCAGAATGCAGAGAATCCTGGAGAGATAAAATCAAGAATTTTCGTAACAAGAACGATCACGATCCTCAGACATGAGGGTGCTGACCAAATAAGACGTTTCATTGTAGCGCAAGTGCAATAAAAGCACGTGCGCTGGTTATCATTGAATAATTTGCACATTGTCGCAATGAAATCCCACAGAACAACCGCAATTGAAAATGTCAAAATAATCGCATGCATCACCACAATTATTTATGGTGACGTTGGGCTTATGTTTAGATAAATGGCTAATAATTGCGCAGAAATAGCATATCGATTGGTGGCAAAAAGGAATCAATCTAAAATTGCACCATCGGCAGTGTCTGTTTGCTTTGCCCTATTCGCAAGATGGATGCATAACCGCGAGATGACAATACAAACTGATTAGGCAAGAGTTGCGACACGCCGTCGATGTTGGACAGACCGTGCACGAGACGAGGTACTTTCACTGACGGCCGCTTGTACATCTCCATAGGAGCGATATGAAATACTGCAACAGCAACAGTTTTCACTTTTCGAAAGTGACGCAGATTGGCGACGGGAGCCGTCGCCGACTTTCTGGTCGCTCGGACCGAAGAAGAAGAAGCGGCGACGGCAGCAGGCGAGCGAACCCTGTCCACCGCTTCTTCAGATCGGCGACCTCAGAAGCCGTCGTCGCGCAATCCGCAATTGCACAACGCGAAAACGATATCGTCAGATGCTGGGTCGTACCGGATCGCAGGCGCGAAAGACCGGCATCGCTCGACTTAATCACTGAACGTTTAGCGGCGACGCGATTGTTCAATTGAATAATCTACCCACATCCAAATGTCATATTTACGACAATAGGCGTTTTGATATAAACATCAGCGGATAGTAAGGTCACATGACTATTAACCCATTTGCGACGGTAATCGCGCGCCAAACGATAATTTTATTTTAACGCATTAAAAAAACATGAAGAAAACTGATGCAATTCGACGATTTGTAGTGAAGAGCACGTGCTGTGACGTCGCGCGCATCTATTCCGTTTATAGATCAGGCCAGGGGTGAAGGGCGCGGGGATCACCGCCTGATGCATGCCGATACCCAACCGCAATCTCTCAAAAAAGCACTATTTCACGATAAAAACACACAATACCATACCGATTCGAATGCGTCGGGCAGCATAGCGTTAAACTATCGAACAATAGCAATTATTTAAAGTCAATAAACAATAAAGATGACAAAAGCAATAACAATTATGTTGCAGCAATGTCATTTCGATTGAACGCGAATGCCTCCGGCACTCGAGTTAGATAGCCACTGACTCATAAACTAATAAATGTTTCAAAGATCCTAAAAATAAGCGGTTATCAGCGTGTCAACGATAGCTGCCCGATCGGCATTGATAACGCCGCCATCATACATAATTAAAAATAAATAATTTATATCCATCTAATTAGAATCATCAAAACGTGACTAGTCATACAAACATATTATAGATGATTAATTTATTATTTTAATCATCGCGGCAGACAGGTGCGGATTGCATGAATCATGATCATTTAAATCGATTTTCACGAGCAAAATTTTACTAGACAAATATTCATTTTTTGATAACGAATATGATAGCGGCGTATATATTTTTTGATAACGATTATCGCATAAAAAGACACAGGTGAAATAAATAAAAAAATAGAAGAGGCGCGTTGTATCACATGCATGTACAATACGCACAGAAAATCTAATCAATTATCAATATCCCGTAAACCGCGTAAAAAAATCAATATTTATATTTGTATACGTGAAAAAATGGACACGAAATTGTTATAAAATCGGGTAAACAGCGCACATACTTTCTTGTATACCTACGGAATATTTGATGCGGAAAATGGAGCAGGTTTGCATTTATAAATGACGATCTTTATGCGGCGGGTAGACTCGGTCATACGAATTGATATGTACCCGGAATACTAATGGACTTTTGTGTTTTGTTAAATAAATAAAAAAAGACGAAAAAATGCTAAAACAACAAATAATACAGGAAATTGTGTATCAAAAGCGAAAGGAAAATGTGTATGGAAAGAAATTTCTCATTAGCCCAGAGAAAATCTGCGACGACAAAAAATTTAAACAATCAAATTACGACAACAAATGATTGACCATTGCCACGCAAAGCCTCAGCATTCAGACACTGACGCATATTAACCTCCCTGCGACCGTGAAGCGAAAAATCGCTTCGAAAAAATCATCATTTTTTTGATAATTAATCCTGAAAAAAATCCAGTTTCAAAATCGAGCCATTATCATGCTCGTATAGTGAACAAAAAATATTTAAAATAAACATATTAATCGTCTTAGCTTATCTTCAAATTTAATTTATTATCATTTTAGATTTTTTTTTAATATCAGTTTGTCTAATGACTCATTATGATTAAAATTGTAAATTGCCATCTATTCCTAAAGCCATTTATCATTATTTAACCCTTTGCCTGCCAAAAGATGATAAGGGTTAATTAATAAGTGATTTAAAAAAATTAAAACCTATTTGTCACGTGTGAAACCCTATGTCGAGTCTGACTCGACATCGATTTTTTTCTGGTCGGTTCTTAAATAACAATTATTAATAATAAAAAAAAACAGTCAGCTCTCTTATAACGCTTCCTCTAAATCAGTTTTCTATAAAATACAAATATTTTTAAGGTCAAATTACATATTTCGTAAATCTAATACATTGTGGAGCTAAATAAATATACATGCCCTTTGATTGACAATAAAATATAACACTTGGTGTTATAGGAGGGTTGATTGTACCTGATGAGATAAAGAAACCAAAATTAGCGAAAGGGATTTTTTTTTCTGTTAATTCAGAAAACAATTACAGATCTGATGATTGTTTTTAAGACCGCTAAGGTTAAGAATCAATGTTACACGTGAAAACATTTATAAATTTCATTAAATTACTAATGATGGATGAGTTAGTCATTGTGCTATCACGTATTTCATTAACTCATCTTCAGTGTCAATCACTTGATTTTTTTTAAATGTTTTAAAACCACAATTGAGCATCTCATCCATTGTAAAACAAATGTTTTGAAGGCTTATACTTTTTTTTTTCAAGTTTTGAACAACATAATGTATAATAACCAGTGGCAGCTCGTGGTTAAAATATTTGGGGTGCTAAGTATTTTTCAAAAGTGATTCAGTACGAACGGCGCAGCGCAACGCTTAGCGGAAAGACCCTCTCCACCCCGCTACCACCCCGCACCCTTCCAATACACGATTTTGAATGTGCTGACGAGATGATAACTTTTCTTCAATTTGATTGGGGGTGCTGCAACTCCGCGGTGTTTATGGACAATCCACCCATGATTATAACTACGGTTCTTATAGCTCCATCGATTTATGATGAATTATGTGTTTTTTTATTATTATTAAGAGTAACAACTCAGCAGTTAAAGGGCTTATTATCGTTTTATATTATCAATTATGTCAATAATTATCAATCATTTTAAGGAAAAAAACATTAAATAGTGTTTTATTAAAATGCTACACTTGTTAATTCCGTTGAGTCATACGCAAAATCGTACGATACTGAATCGACTAAACTGCGCCGATGTACAAATAATCGACCCGCGATAACGATTAGTGAGTATCGACGATCCGCGCAAAAATAATGGCGCGAGCGATAGCCGAATCGTCGGTGGCCATTTCGGTACGTTCACTCGGCTCTCAAAAAAATGATATCCATATTTTTTACATGCAAAAGTAAAAGCAAAACTCAGCGGTGAATGAAATTCCGCAGTCATGGCGGAACACATTTTTCCAAATGTGTATTTCGTTCAATAAAACATTAAACCGCGGTAAAAGTCATCGTCGGACCGACCCCCCTACCACTCGGGCGAAATGCGAAAATGTTTCAGCGATCGCCAATCGATCGTTGATTGCAAGAAAGTAAAATTAACCGATCGTTTTGACCATTTGCCAAAGAAAACAGTGACGATTCGAAAAATTATAATGAGAAAAATAATATATAGAAAATAAAAACGCACTCCGCCACATGCGATAGAAATCCCCAGTTCGATTATTCAACGTCGATCATTAGAGTATCGAAATTTTTAATTAAAAATCGCGTTATTGAATTTTTCACGAATATTCGAGCATAAAAGAAGAACAGAATCGGAGGAAGTGGAACGAGACCGGTGTCAATTTATCACGATGTTATCTTAGAACAACTGAGCACATACAATTTAGTGTATGGAGGATATTAAAAAATAATTACGCACCATTTATTCACACGCTTTCGAAGATCCAAATTATTTTATTGCCCCCAGAGACATTTTTACACACACTGGCCGAAAAGCGGACAAGCACGAAAACACGTGTGAACAATCGTGTTTTTCCTTAGACAACAAATTCCTGAAGCTGAATAATCGTAAACAATCCGTTTTAATGCGTACCGTATCAATGCGGTTTAAAAAATATAAAATAACATAGCATTCAGCTACAAAGAGGAAAGTCGAATTGTGAACACTTTCATATAATATGCGTTGTTGCATAGAGAGCACGGTTGACTTATCAAGAAGTACGCTGTCATTTCGAGCCGTTGCATTTATATAAAGAAAAATCTATAAAATATTGATGCATTGTGCTCAATAAGGAATGTATTCGATGCTTATACAGTATGTAAATTTGTTCTGATAAAATTATCACCCAATGAGACGAAAAATTTGTAGAGCTTTTATTTAAAGCAATCTTTCTTAAGTAAGTACACGGAAATGGTGTTGTTGGTGCTATTATAAGCGGCATCGTCCACTTGAGGATCTCTGATCTAGATGGTTAAGATTGGGACACTGCTAGCGGAACGGCGCGCGTTACAAAAGTTGACGAATTGCGAAAACTTACGCTGGGCATGGTATGACGTTGAGTTCGCGTTAGAAGCGAGTTTGGTTTCGGAGCCGGCCTCGAAGGCTGAGGAGGCACCCGGGAGGGTCTGCGATCTATGGACGCCGGTCCCGAATTCACCCAGCGCGGCTGAGCCCCCGCCGAGGAGGTCCTCGGCAGCGACAGGGCGGTGCCCGAGGCTCTCGAGTTGACCCATCCTCCTCCCTGGTAATTGACCGGCGCCGAAACTTGCGTCGTGCTCGACGAATTCCACATTGTGCGATTCGGATCGAATACTAAACGCACATCATCACCAATCACTAATCACAAACGACCACATCGACTCCGGTACTATCACTGAGGTCGAAGTTTTTCGCGCACTGATCCTCCACGCACGTTATCATAAACTCGATGGAATGTAGCTTTATCCATCGACAGATAAGATTCGGCGCGATCAATCGATTACCGCCGAATTCCGGCCGCAACTGTGGACGGTCAACACTCCGCGGCGACGATGACAACTGTGGATTAGAATGGTATTGTGCGCATTGTCGGGCAGGGGACACCCTGCCACCACCTGTCTTCGGATCAGAATCGTATGCAAAACACGCGTGCCGTATTCCGCCAACAGTAAACGGCGACGTGCCTGGAGCGCATCCGGCGTTTGTTCGGCGCCGAATTCGAGTCGACCATCACCTCGGCTCGATTAGCATTGTCCCAGATGCGTCGCTCTTGGGCACGGGACGAGGGGGAGGACGCCGTCGGGATGGATGTCACGGTTTGGCGAAACTGTCCGAAACTTCGCACCGATGTGTAGGCGGACGCACCGAGGCGAACACTGAGCGCCTCATTGTTGCGTCGCGACCGCAAAACTGCTGTTTCTTTTTTCCACTCGGGTTATCACGAAGAAGTGGAGGGCCGTCAGTGGAAAGCGGCCGGCCGTATGGAAATTGCCGCCTTTCCTCTGATGCATATTAAAGCCGCGGAATGAGTCACAAATCGTGTGAAACCAGACGGGCCAAAAGCGGTGCGGCTGATAACAGCGGTGCATGTGCATGGGAGGTCGTACGTACGACGCTCTTCATTTCATCTCGTGATAAATACACATTAGGCATACGTGCGTAAGCAAACACTAATAATAAAGCGAATTAAGATAAAATTCCTCCAGATAATATGAGGCGCATTGTTTCAAAATTAGATTAAAAAAAACTACAATAAAATTATCGACCCATATTTACAATAAAACAAAATCAATCTTTTTTTACAATCCTGCTTTTCTTGAGGTCGCAATAAACCATTCTTTGCCTCTTTCACCTCAGTCAATAGCTTATGCGAATCGGGACATTCTCGTTGTCCACCCACGAGATTCTTAACAATTGTCCATAACGCCATACTTGACGATTCCGTGCCATATCGATGAACATTTTCTATAATTTCGCCATATTTTATGCCCCTTTTGTTCGAGAGTGGAATCTAACCAAAAATAGATAAACAAGGCAGTGATTTCCAACCAGTGTACCACGAAATTGTCGACACATTGTCGTCCGCTCACGCAGAAACGCATGTTTTCGCTCTAATAGTCGCCCTAGATTGAAAAACATCGTTTATTGAACCCTTTGAAAGGCATATGCGGTTCAACTTTGTTTGCTAGTTAAAAATTACATCAATTTTACTAAAAAAACTTTTTTTTTAGAAGATATTGCTAGCCTTCTATCTGCTAGGTTGGTTGGTCCCTCGTGACTATTAAGCACGTCTTGGGGACCAGGACATTCTCCCGACCGACGTCAAAGCTTTGTATCAAGCCGCACTCAAGAAGAGACTCCATAGTA
The DNA here is from genome assembly GCA_022495035.1 of Philopotamus ludificatus. Taxonomy (NCBI): domain Eukaryota; kingdom Metazoa; phylum Arthropoda; class Insecta; order Trichoptera; family Philopotamidae; genus Philopotamus; species Philopotamus ludificatus. The sequence continues at coordinate 50,948 of JAGXCT010035900.1, read as the reverse complement.
ATGCGTTAAAGATATGGCAAATCCGTTCCTCCCGTCTGCTGAAAGTACGAGCAGAACTAGTTTCCGGTTCTTCCCCAATGTACTAGCTCGAGTGAAGCTGCATTGGTTTGTTCCTGACCATTACGTGTCCCAGTTTGTCACGGGACATGGCTCCTTTAACGCCAATCTTCATCGTCTGGGCCTCAGGGATGACCCGACTTGCGAGTTTTGTGACTCCAATGAACAATCATCGGAACAACATTCTTTGGGAGTGTACGGAGTTTTGGTATAGAGAGAGAGAGACCATGCTCAATCTAGTGAGACGGTCGCCTGGCCCGGTCTGTCACCAGGGCCTTGTCTCCTCCATCCCTGCTTATAGGGCTTTGTGATTTACTTCTTACCATGATGGTCTGCAGAAGTTAATACTTTGGTCCATTTTCTTGTTCTTCGAGTGTCTTGTCCGGTTTAGGACGTAACCGATCTACATGTCCTTGTTTTTCCCCAAATAATTGTCTGTTGCGAATGTTGCGGAGCCACGATCGGTTACCTTCTACTTTTCCCTCCATGATGGTCTGCAAAAGGCGATACTTTGGTCCACGAATAGCGTGTATTCAATTTTACGTGTTTTGACGATGTCCAGAAGCTCTCGCTCTGTGTGAATTCTTGACGTCTTCCGTCCATGTAATCTGGAACAGAATCTATTGCTTCGGCTAATCGATAAACCCATACGAGGTTATGGTCTATTTGTGTATGTGTCTGGCGTTTTCTTCATATTCCATTTTCTTCGACGATTTCTACTACCACTATTCTTTCGAGAATATCCCCTCCTATTGCCATATGTCAGAGAACTATGGAATTCTCAAGTATTATATGGACAGTTTTCTTTATATTCTCCTCCTCCTCAATGACCATAAATATAATTCGTAATTAGACGATATAATAAGACAACCCTTGATCAACTTTTCAAAAAATGGTTCGAAAATGAGAAGTAAATACTGTACAACAATACGATGACGATCTTATCTAAAAATATAATCTTACTAATCACTCTATAAATGCTTTTTTATTTGTGTTGAATCACTAAAACATGACTGATTATTCATTTTGTTGAGATGTTTCTAGCATTCAAATTAAATCACAAAGTCGAATTAGTATTTTAATCGGAAACCAGAAGATTGATATAGAGTCATCCGATGGGGGTCTCTCAGATATCCCAAGTATTTCAAGTCAAAATATTGATGAATTCTTCATTTTAAAAATAAGTGACTATTCTTCATAATTTGGTCGAAATTTGGATTTTTTAACTATTCAATATGACGCGTAAATCACAACGCTCTGGTCGATGACTCGCCCCATTCGTACGTTTCACTCGCACTTGAGACATTGTACCGGACGCGAGCGAGAAAAAACATCGCGCCCGTGGCAACAACGACGAAAATTCTTGTTTTTATTTATTTTTTTGGCAATTGTAGACAATAAAGAACAATGATTTTTTATAATGTTTATTTATTAGATTTTTTTAACACGTAGGATTTATGTTTAAAGAGATCGAGACCCAATAGACCCCACTTATCACTACTTTTGATGGATTAAATTCCATCTTTTTTTTATTTGATCGGATTTAAAACCATCAATCTCAAACTAATCTATATCCGAGTTTAAATAAAAAAATAAATACACGAACGATGAATTGAATGATGAATGATACATACGAATAAACAGAACGCATTGATTGAAAACATTACACGACGTCGATTATCCGGCACGATGATCGGCGCTCATCATCAAGCTCATTTCCTTTCGGTAATATTAAATATCGCATTGAAAATAGATTAAATGGAATAAATAATAAATAAAAAATAGACGTCGAACGGAGGTGTCACTACATTTGCATTCGCAACAATGTTTGAAACTAGTTCATCTGGTAAATACCTTTCCTTTGTAGCTGACCTACAATGGCGCTTGTTAAACCGAGAGGTCAGATTGGAACAAGCGATTTTAAAGCGTCGTTTAACCGCTGACATGATCAAGGTCGGACCACCGTTACTAATATTTATGGCAAATTTATAAGAACGATAAAAAAAGTGTCGAGGTTGAAATTTCGCACACGACATCTCGGAAAAAATTCGGATACGTATTAAAGACCGCTCGCTTTAATGTGCAGTCATCCGCAGAAACATTCTGCTGGTAAAAAGACAGCAATTATACTGTTAGAGTGAATCATGGCCCACGTGAATGAATGTAAAACTTGATAATTATTTACATTGCACACAATTTGTCACAGTGTCAAACGAAGAATGCCACAACATTCTGTGGGCCCAAAAAGATAATCATAGTTCAACGCCCTCTTAATAAAATCTTCTCAAAAAATTACTCATTACTTTCGTGCCTAGTAAATATTTAAGAATCAAACAATTACATACCGCGCATACCTGATATTGTATTATTTTATAACGCATATCTAAAATATTTATTGTTATACCTTATCAGAATTAAAACAGTATCAAAAAAAAAAAATACTCTGATAAGATAAAAACATGAAATAACATATTCACAACATTAAAATATTTAATAACTCACATTACTGATGAACATTGTACAGATAAATAATCAAACTGGATCCTTGTTTAACTTTCAATTCCTCCTTACCTGAAATATTAAGAGAACAATTAATTACACGAATAATTACGATAAGAATAATATTTACATTTGTTGAAAGAGGAAATGGGTGAGGTCAAAGATACCGTATATAACCTTGCGACGATAAAAATGCTACAATAAAAAAATCGCATAAACGAAATCAATATTGTTTTACGGTTAAACTCGGTTCGAATTTTCTTTTGCGCGAATTTCCCGCGCTATAAATACCTATATCTATGATGTTCTTTGGGGGAAATTAATGCGAATACAAATCATCCTCGCGTTATCAGTAGTGCTACAACAATAGGTGCCATTATCAGTAATAACGGTCATAATTTAAGTCTTGAAGAGCGATTCATAAGACACACTCGGTTAATGTCCGCATTAATTTGCCCGCTAATGTGCGCAGAGATACGCAAATTGACAAAATAATAAACGCAAATCCGGCCAATGAAAGAGATTTCCGTGGTAAATGGAATTCTGGGCCGCATCGATCGGTGCCGCCGATCAAAACTTCGGCTGTCGCAGAATCCCACTTAATCTCACGAATCCGACCCGGAGGAATTAAGCCCTGCGATTTAAGTCGCGGGATTTAGGGCGTATCCCCCCGGCTAATGTTCCGGAATTAAATTTTCGAAAATCTCAATTGAATCGATATATACTCGCGAGTCTGGGTTATAAATCATCGGAAATTGAGGAGAGTTATGATACCGGCGAGTGTCTTGGACAATGTCCAAATTTACCAAAACGTTTTCAATGTCTCGCAATGGATAAAGCGGACGGTCGTAACTTTCACTGAGTGGCCGTAGATCGAAAATACATTAATTCAAGTGCGAAACGTTTCGACGGATCTGACATAAAATTATGGACGACCCATTTTCGGAAAATTAAAAAAATATTTTAAATTAATAAATAAGTCGATTACATAAATCCTAAGAAAATTAGTGAACAACAATATAAAGGAGAACGTTTGCAGAGCGAATTGCATAAAAAATAATAATTATTTAAAAAAAACTTTAACATTAAGCCATTCAATGCCCCAGAGCCGATTTATTGGCTCTTACAAAATTGCCAAAAATGTTTTGAACTGATATTTCGATTTTTCAAATGTCCTATTAATCACCTAATTACGATAAACCGTAAACTTAAAAATACAGTAAACTAAAAAAATAAAAACACTCCAGCTCTTTAAAAAATAGGGGGATTGACGTTATAGGAAAAAACCGCCGCAAACGTTATAATGGGAAACGTTATAGGAGTGCACGTTATAAGGGGGTTTACGATATACGAATGGAAAGTGATCGATGTGTTATTTTCGTTCATTTTATAAAATTAATTAAAAAAACTCTCCCTTAATTTTGTATGAGTGCCTTTTATGCTTATTATAAAGCGGATTTTCTATAACGTGGTCCAGATTTCATCGTTATAGGAGGGCTGAGTGTGCACAGCAATAATAACACAAATATGAAGATTTTGAAAAGCCAATATATCGGGACATTATAGTCAATTTTGTTATAAAATTAACTAAAAAATGTCGTTTTGATCTTCCCTGCCCACAAGTTGCGGGAAGATTACGTCAGACAAAATACGAAAGGATATCGCTCATCGCGCGAGTCAAGTCATTTGCGCTGGTAAAAGTAAAAATGTAAAACAAAAAAAAAATTAAAATGTTTGATGCACTGATCTCCTTCAAATCAAAAAATAAAATTACCCCCTATAACGTGGAACCTATCTGGACGTTATAGGGGGGTTTACTGTACATTGTTTCTTCAATTTGGAAATAAATTTACGCATGTTGGAAATTAATTTACGCATGTTGGAAATTACTATAAGCAGACAATATATATTAAAAAAAAATTTAAAGCAATTTTATTTTTCGCGCAAATTTTTGGAATCAATCTACCGTGCAAAAGTAATGTGAAGATATATATAGTCAGCCCTCTTATAACGCTTACTATAACTCGCTGTTTTCTACAAAATGCTAATACAGTCAGTTCTTCTATAACGAAGAAATCGGGACCATGTCATAGACACTCGCGTTATAGAAGCCATTTGGTAATTCCATGTTATAATTACGAAATATGTATTGATCTTGAAAATTTACGCTCTAGAAGGGAGCATTATAGGAGGGTTTACTGTATTTTTAAGGTCAAATTACATATTTTACATATATTGCATAAAGATCAATGCCCATTAGTTGACAATATAATATAACACGCACGTGTAAAAACAAATTTGGTGTTATAGGAGAGCTATGTACATTAAATCATGGACGTAAATGTTTTATATTGGCGTTTTACAATTATATTTAAGTGCAAATATACACGTTTCCATATTCGGCGAGCTATTTAATATCGATAGAATTAATGGCTAGCTCAGAATCCGATGGAAGGCTATAAAATTCTGTTAAAAATCGGTGTTTACACAATATAAAAATTTAATTGCGTCGTAAAACCGTCGAATAAAAAGTTGCGCAGGAAATCCAACCGAAATAAATTAAAAAAGATATCGGATAGTGCCAAAAAAGTGGAAAGAAATGCGTTCGCATACGCATTAATAGAATCGCACGACCACAGTATCGACCCGGGGCGGCGGTAGGCCGAGTCTTAAGACCCATGATTAACCCTAATCCGATTTATACACCCCCAGACGTTAATAAAATTATTAAGCGCCCCCATCCCATGCACGCGGACAGTAAAACGCTTAAATTTGCATGCGAAACATTTATTTTCCCCAGGCAACATGAATTTCCGACCTTTCGCCAATAAATTCGCGTTGACTACCCGACGAAAACAACAGTTTTGGAGCGCATAACTTTTTTTCTACTAAAATATGTATGACGCGTAGTGCTTACGAGTCAACGATATAACATCAACCGAACAAGCGTCATAAACATCGGCGGCTCGTGGTTAAAATATTTGGGGGTGCTGTGGAAGATTAGATTAGACTGGACGGAGTGGTACTGCTCCAAATCGCAGCGCAACACAGCGCTTAGCAACGAGACACCCCTACCCCGCTGCCACCCCGCATCCATCCAATACACGATGCTGATAGCGCTGACGAAAAATATATAAAAATATATTTTTCCTCAATTTGCTTAGCAGCGAAATATTCGTATTTTTAAAAAGCACTCATATTAAATAAGCAACGAAGTGCGGGCCATTCATTCCGCACTATTTTACTCTCACAAGTTTATCAGAGATTATTTCCCATAAAAAAAGTTTCGCCCTCAGCAAACTTTGGTATTGCGAAATCATAAAACATTACTCGAAGCGAGCTAAAGATACATTCCGCAAAGTTCAAGACGGGAAAAAATGAGCAATCATACAAATATTAGACGTGGACTTGAAAAATAGCGAAACGGCCTTGCCAAAAATGTTAATATATACGCATTTTAAATTAATTCAGATATAAACGGCAAATATGCTGATGTATGTAATATGTAAATTTATTCGCAATAATATATTTATTTATGTGTTATGCAATATATAAAAAATGGCGAAATATGAGTTTTGTTTAAATTTTTCCGCAATAGTGTATGTAACAACGACGGTATGCACAATAATATGCCATTTAAAATAACCAGATTGATTGAATAGATTGCCGCAGATACGTTTCAGACGCTAGCGTGTTAAACGAATATATGAAACACATACAAAAATTTGAGTTAGGTTCCATTACTTAAATTTAACTGTTTTTTTGTTAATAAATCGAATTATGCAGATTTTTAACGTCAAATACTCCTTTTTGAAAATCAAGTACAGTCAACCCTCATATAACGTTTCTAGTAAATCGCTGTTTCTACAAACTTTTAATATCTTTAAGGTCAATTTAGATATTTCGTAAATCTATAATATATTGTCGAGCGAAGTAAAGGTCAATGCTCTTTGGTTGACAAGGAATTTTGTGTAAAAAACAGCGATTTAAAGGAAACGCTATAGGAGGGTTGACTGTATACCCTTTTAGTAAATCAAATTGACCCATTTTCTATTGAAATGTCTATTGAAAAGGGGTCAATTTGATTTGCAAAAAGGTGTATTTGATTTGCAAAAGGGTGTATTTGATTTATAATTAAAAATTATTAATTAAATTTTATAAATTATCATATGATCTACATATTTTAGATGATCATTAAAGTGTTATCGTCGGAGAAACGCTTTGATCATTTATATCAATATGATCACTAATCCAATTACCAATGATTAAAACTTGTTAACATCATTTTACAATCACGATAGGTTTTGCGGTAAATATTATCAACCCTTTGAATGTTGAACAACGAATTATCATTGTTTTTTCAGGGCTTCGTATCGGAACTGAAACGAAAATGAAAAAAAACAACGGTTTGAATCCTTTGTTTTTTTAAAGCGTTAGCTGGTGTAAGGCACTGGCTAATTAAGCTGAAACGAATTTGTATTAAGGCGTCGAAACTGTTAAAATATACAGTAAACCCTCCTATAACGCGGTTATCTTTAACAAGTTCGACAGTCCCTGTTATACCGCGAAATAAAAAATATCACCAATGTCGTATTGACAATAAAAAAAGAACACGAGACATTGAACAAGTTCATTTAAAATACGAGATTTTTTATTGTACGAGTGACTTGGATTCTATAGCGTGGTCCAACTTTCTTCGTTATAGGAGGGCTGACTGTATCTTGAAAACAGCCCTCATCTAAATCGTTATTCTACAAAATGCTAAATGTTTTAACCCTTTTAATCCCAGCTTTTTTTGCATAGAATGTGCGAAAAATCCCAAGTCATTTTTTGGAAAAAAGATAGTTTTCATTATTTATTTTTATCTCAGCTAATGATTCGTTTAAAAACATAATTCTTTCCGTGGGGCCCTCACTGGTGGAATGTATGATAATAACTAATCTTCAAATATGAATAAAAACATAAACAAACAAAAAGAAAAAATATTATAAAAATTTTATTCTTAAAACAATATAAACTTTGAGTTTGAATCATTTTTAACCTAAAAATGGATTATTTTATGTAAAGAAATTAATTGGAAATGAAACTAGAAAATGGTTTTAGTCAATATATGAAAAAATCAATGAAAATAAAAAAATAATTGTATTGTTTCGCAAAATTAGCAAATCCAGGAACTTTTAAAAAAGGTTCTTATAATTATTTAACACCTTATAAATAATTATAAGTTTCTAATCAGTTTTTTGGACAGGGTTTGCGAACATTTTTATATAAAAAAATGGTATGAAAATAATTCTATATGCAAGATAAAAATCAATAACTAGTCATAAACTAATTAAATTAAACGAAAAAATATATAATTAGCATATTTCTTTTTATGAAAGTTTTGAGGCCGATGATCGGCCCCGTGGGAGTAAAAGGGTTAGGGTCAAATACATATTTCGTATATATATAATACATTGCCGAGCAAAATAAACACGTCAATGCCTCATGGCCAACAAAATATAACAAAATTTGGCGTTATAGAAGGGTTGGCTGTAAATAGAGTTTTTAGATACATATTGATATTAGACGATGAGGTTTATTATATCATCATCATCATTTGCCAGCCATGAGACAATCGCTCGATGAGCGAATGGGCCTTATTTAACCCTCGAATGGTAGTCGAGGACAAAGGAACCTGAGTCTTACACGTGAGGTGAGGGATCCCCTTTTGGGTCGTCTTGACGTCTAAAACGTCTTGGTATGTGGTTTTTTGTAGAGTTATCCTCTCTTGGCCATTGCTGGCATTGGATGTGTACCTTCTACCACGGTCTGTATCGGATTTTACCCTCCCGACTGTATCAAGGCTAGCCTTGGTATCGTTCTCATTTTCTCTAAGTGTCATCTGTTTTTAACATGTTACCTTGTCGCGAAATAGCAATCCTTTTACCATGGGAAATACCTCCTCAGCGAAGGGTCCCCTTGAAAGAAGGAAGAGGAGCGAAAATATCGGATTTATTTGTACAAAAATTGCATTCTGAAACAAATTTTGCTGCAGAATCAATGGAGTGCAGCCGTGCAGTATCGATAATGATGTTTTCCACTAGCCACGCATATGGCCATAGTATTTTTTACGACCGCGAATGCCGTGCAAGCAGGTAAGTTATGCCACGATAACCAGAAGCCATAAATTCTTTTATTGCCACACGGAACTCTAGAGTCAGATGAGTCAGAGACGGTCGCGTGGTGGAGATACAAGAAAAAATAGAACCGATAAGGTTCCACACACACACACACATATCCGACGTACTTGCGGTGGTTACTATGAAAAAATTGATTGATCGTCTGCTCCATTCAGAGCCGGTGAATGAAACGAGCTGTCGCAGACGATGCCAAAAGTGTTTGGCAGACGAACGGCACAATGGCGGAGACGGCGACGACGCCTGCTCTGGCAGATCGGGACGAGTGCGTCGGATCCACCGGGGATTAGCCGAATAATGGTCAGCGTGCATACACCTGTTGTGCTGAGCCATATAGGGGCCCACACATCCTGCGAGCATAAATCACACACGGCTAAACGAAAGTGATGCCCACGCGATGCTACCATAATACATGGATCGTGTGAGCCGTAACAACAAAAAATGGGGATTAATGCCACTTTTAATGGAAAACTCTATTTGGGTTTCGGCGCCTTTGTTGTTGAAAATTTTCGCGGTCTCGTACAGCACGCGATTAATTCTGACATTTTTCTGTTTGCCGCGAAGGTTTCTGATGTCGGCACGTATGTACCTACACACATAGCTGGCAATGCGTGAAGTATTTTATTTACTTTGCCTCCACAATGCGCGCAGAGTGGGAACGAAACTCAATTAACATTTTTTTTATCGTTATCGCGACATAACTGTATGAAACAATGAATGTTTGATGAGATTACTCAACTTTACGTAAAAAGTTACTATGGAAACAGCGACAAAGTGCGCAATTCGCCACGAAACGTACTGAGAAAATCGTACCAATCCAACAATTCTTAACATGATTCGAGATTACTCGATGCTTTTTAAATAACTGTAAAGAATATAACAAAACCCTCTGGTTATATTTGAACGAATTTTCAGGTTTTACACTGTGTTGGATCGAAATATCATCTTCTACCAATCATCATGTAAAGCAAATGCTGGCTGAGTAGAAAGAAGCTTTCGTAGCTCTACAACAATTGCAACTATAGCTGTTTAGAAGGTTCAGTAATATTTCAGCAATGGACATAACAATCTTAACCGTTTAGACGCAACGGCGTGCAGGCACGCGAAACCGGCTAACCAAAAGCGCCACGGCAAACGCTACTACGAATTTATTTATTAATAAATATAATATTTTTAAATGAAAATGAATGTCGATATGTTTAGCCGGTTCATTTTATTATTTGAAGTTTATACGGCGTACGGTAAAAATCCATATAATTGGCTTGGCGATTAAGGGGTTAAATTAGTAGATAAAGGAGATGAAGTGTAGAAAAATAGACGTGTTCGTCTGAGTTTTGATTTTACATCAACTGAATAAGATTCCACTTCCACTCTACTTCTACTACATGTTTTAAAAAGATATTTTAGACACTTCGCTACAAGAAACGATAGCCTGGAGAAGCTCATCGCCCTTGAAAACACAGAAGGACGCGAGCGACCCAGTGAAGACCGCCACTGATGTCATCGTAATAGCGTAGGATTCCGGAGAGCCAAAATCAATAAGATTCAGAATAGTCACGATCTTCAGACAGAGGTGCTGACTCAAGAAGAACTTCCCACGATCCATCAATTTGGTGTACAGTGACCATCTGGAGAAATTAAATGCAACGATCTACTAGAAACATCCGGATTGCTAGAAATTTACTAGGAAATTCATTTAGTGTACTTCTTAACTTGCGTAGATGTGAAAATTCATCTGAAGGATTTTCCTGCCATTAACACAATACAGATTATTTTTTAAGGCAATCAAATGGAACAAATGGTCTAGTCCTGATACTTTCACTCTTCTTCGTTCTTTCTAGGGGATCAATCTTTTGAGGTATGTTCCGTTATGAAAGGATTACTATTGCGCGATAAAGTAAACAATCACTTGTGACTTGTTATAAGCAGATAACGCCTAGAGAAGATGAGAACGAATGTCGAGGCAAACCTCTTCCTAATTACTTGGATATAGTCGAGAGGGTAAATTCATATACCAACAGTGGTAGAAAATACTCGTACAATGACAGCAATGCCCAACCAAAAAAAAAACCGCATACCAAGACGGTTTAGGTCCCATAGGCCTATAAGCACAGGGAGCGAGTGTTTCGTGGATGGCAAATAATGATGATGACCAAAAAACAACAACATATCTTAGGAGACGGATTGATAAAAATGAATCTGGCACGATTGAATGCTAAAAACAGACTCGGATACGCCGCAAAATTAAAGAAGGAAGCTGCCAAGTACGGTCCGAGGATAAATGCATCATTGAGAAGGAGCGCGATAAGACATTCGTACGTTATCTAAGCGGCAAACACGAGATTCGGCGCCTTGACTTAAATATAAGTGGAATGAATGCTGCTGAATCAAGAATAAGATAACGATTTTCAGTCGCATTTATAAAATCGCTCAAAACCGAAGCGTTCCCCGAATCTAACTGGATTTTAATTGAGCAATTAAATCCGTCCAATGTCGATGAACCGAGAATGGAGATCTGATTTGAGGTATTCGTAAGTTAATCGTACGCCCTGAACAAAAGCGTAAACTGGTTAGTGCCCGAGGGCCAGACGACCGGGAATACGTGTCCATTTTATATACCCGAGTGCGAAAAAAGACGCATACGCCATATTTCACCGTGAATAATTTCGCATTTAAATTTAGTGAGGGCAGGGAGCGAGGCTCCCGTTCATAATAATGCATCGGTGAGTGATCGGCTCGCCGGAAAAGAGATCGGACCGAGAGCGACCTCGGAGAACTCGATGACCCGTACGTCTCTGCAGGTAGAGCAGCGGACCCGTGTTTACAATAGCCATTGGGAATTCACACATGAATAATTCATTGTTAATACGTCACGTCGGCAGCAAAGCGCTCCCCGGGGCGTTTACACCAAACTCTAGTCCGGCGAGCCGAAGCAGGGATTCTGACTGGCGTGCTGCGTCGACACGTGCACATTTGCATACAATGGTGCATTTGCGATGTTTAGTGGGAGAGCTGACGAAAGCCAGCCGATTGCCGTCCAACTGTTAACAGACGGAGCCGACAATACAAACAAGGCTATCCTTCGTCGGCGCGACCAACGGTACTCAACGGCAACGTTCTAATTGTTGACTCTTGATATCAATACTACCTACTACAAGGTTGAAATTGGCAATCGTATTGACTGAAAGGTTTCACGTGTTTTGCTCTGCGAAGTTTTTTGCTAAAAACAACACTAGGGCATCAGAAGTAAATAGACGCGCGAAAAAAGAATGAATTATCGGACATGCTAATATAAGCCAATGCTCATTATCAATTGTAGATGTGATGTTTCTCAAAGATCAGATAGACTTGGACGCGCAGATAGAAAAAAAAGTATGGTAGTAGAAACAGTGGTTGATAGCACAAAAATCCGCAAGATGAGCTAGAACAGATGATGAATCTCTCCAAAAAACAGTGCAAAGGCATCTCCATAGTGTTGGGCTTCACAAGAGTTGCAATAAAAATCCATCTATTACTAAAGTTCGATAAACAACGCCGATACATTGGACCCAACTGTTAAAAAATAAAACTTTTTACCGATCCGTCACGGCGGCTCGAAATCAACGCCTTCGGCCGATGGGGTCCATTTGTTATGAAAATAGACCCCAAGCCGGGATCAGACGTGTTATTAGGAGCCAAGCCGCTATCCAGGTCCATTCTCTGACGTGTGCTAACCTCCGGTAGCACCCGATCAGACCGTAAATTAAATACGAATTGGCCCTAGCCTCGTCTGATTATTATTGTTACAATCCACAGGTGACAGCTCGGCTCCCGGGCTTATGGCTGACGACCTGACCCGTATTCGAAGAGCCAAGATAACCTAGAGAACGTCCGTCACAGTCATGACATTATGGCTCAGACGGAGGTGTCCTCCAGGTGGCAAAGACCCGCCTCAGGGTTAATAGGCCACTTAAATAATAAAATAATATGACACACTGAGACGTGTGTGATTTCACTCGCACTTGCGCGATGTTTTTTCTCGCTCGCATCAGGTACGGAGCGAATAGAAACGCATATTGTTTCATTGTCATTGATTATGTATAATATTTATTCTTTAGAAATTTTTAGTCAAATACAAAAAGTTTGTGATATGTACGGATTTATATTAAACGAGTTATTCGAGAATAGAGTCCCAAATAGACGGCACGGCAAGGTTAAAAATACATATTTTTCTGAGGAAAGCCGATATTGCCAATTTATTCGACGAGTATGGATGTGAAGGCGTTCTGCAGACCAATTTGGGGATATTTTTTTTTTTAAATATTGTAAATGTTGAGGAATAAGTGTGAAGACTTAATATTCTGTGATAGAATTTTAGATTCCGAAAAAATTTCTGTGTTTAAGTAGATGGACTTATGCCATTGTTTGACAACACAATTGAAAAAAATCGATTCACGTTTATGGAAGATAGAGCTCTTTGACTTAAGTCCCGTAAAACAACTGGAAAGACGATGAAAGTCTCCATATTTTGTATTGGCATGAACAATCTCCAGATACAAACACAAGAAAACGTTTAGCATGTATTACGAATAAATAAGCACAAAAAATCCCGAAAACCCAGCGGTAAAAATAAGGTAATGACATTTTTAATTGAAAAATGGATTAAATCCCACAAGAGACGATTGTTTTTTAGAGGGATACCATGCACAGCATGGTTAAGCCAATTCTGGACTAGAAAGGGGGATTGACTAAATATCGATTACAAAAAAAGTGTTTGTAATGAGCGTCTATATATTTGTGTCCCATTAGTGAAATACTAACAGAAGTAAAGGACGAAAAAGACAGAATCGCTGAATAGTCAAATTAATTTTCAAAATGAGAAACGATGGTTATAAAGATTAATTACAAGTTACATTGCTGATTTCTGGATTGCGAATCTAAACGAAGAAAGTTTTCAACTAGACACAATTAAAAATGATAAGCGATCGTGATTGAGGAGTCATGACCATGAACTTGAGGTTTCTCTCTCGGATATCTAATATATCATTTTTTTTCAAATTAATAGTAATACATTTTTTATTATTTAATTAATATGTGATCGATGAAAATATTTTTACACGGAGATAAGATTTATTTTTAGAGTCAATCTGGCTGATACTAACACAATACCGGCCATTGACTCAAATATGCGTCATTCGTGAGGTGATCGTTAACAGCCATTGACGCATTTATACGTCATTCAATATCGAGTTGGATGATATGGACATAAAATTACATTTACGTGATAATAGTATATTTACTATTATTCGTAATTTAATCTAGAAGGAAATAAACCAGTGTATAATGAGCAATTCGACCGTGTTAACAAATCGTATAAAAAGAGAATCTGTTGTTCTTTATTACGAATATTTGAGGATTTTCAAAAAAACATAATCAAAATATTAGATGGATCTATGTGAAATGCTATGGCGCACATGGGAAAAACAACAACATTCTAATCTTTGGTTAACCACTAGTAAGATAACACAAAAACTAGCATCTTCTTCACATAGTTACGTCTAACTCTTTGACTGCCGAGACGCGGCCCGTTATTAAAAAAAACCGATACAGTCAACCCTCCTATAGCGTTGGAATAAGGACCATGATATAGAAAACCGCCTTATAAAAGTATAGACACAAAGTGCATTAGCCTTTATTTCATACGTGCAATTTGACCTTGACGTTTTTGTATAAAACTACGCTCAGAAGGGAGCGCTATAGGAGGGTTAACTGTATATCGCCGTTCAGAGGTAACAAACCCTAGCAAAGAAAGAATTTGTTTTTATTTTAATACATACGTCTACGGAATTTATGGAGAATATACTATGAAATGTGCATTTTAAGTAAATACTAGAGCAGGGATGAGCAACCTTTTTTTAACAACGGGCCAGCTACCAATTTAAAAATGTCGTAAGAAAGTTATGATAATACAAACACTGAATAATAAACTTAATGTATCTCAATATTAATAAAATAAACCATCCGCGTAGTCCGAATGGGTCTATTTATAATGGAAAATAGACCCCAAGCATTTAAAGTCAAGATATTGATGATATTTTTTTAAGAAATGGATTATTCAAAGAATAATTATAGTTATTCATATGCTTTCAAATTTGGTCGATGTTTTGGATTTTTCTAGTAATTTATATGACGCGTAAATGAACCGAACACCCGTAGATATTCCGCCGCAGACTAAGGACATGCCGCTGGTACACCAACCGCCAAATTCTCGCGGCACGTGTCACCAGTATACGTTTCAATCGCTCTTGGCACATCGTACTGGATGCGAGCGAAAAAACATTGGCTACAAAACGTGTGTTTTTTGCAATTGTGGACTATGATTACTTAAAATATTTATTTTTCTCATTTTTTTAGACAAATAAAAAAAGTTTGTGATAAATAAGAGTTATATTACCCTTTCCGCTGTGACCATTTTGGTCGAATCTCCGTTCTACTCTCATTAATTTTATTTTACGTTTATAACAAAAGAAAAATATTGGTAAGATGAATAAGAAACATCTATAGGGATTGATCTGACATCTTATTTAATAAAATACATTTTTTTAAATAAATTAATTAAAAAACGTGGTACAAGCCGTGCGAGAAAGTGTAGCGGGCCGCATGCGGCCCGCGGGCCGATTTATCGTCTTTCAGTAGTCAAATGGTACGTTTTTATCTAATATCTCTAGAAATATGTCAATTTTTTTATTGATTTGATATGAAGCGAAAGTTGAACAGAATATATTTCAGTGTGCCATTCTTCTGTCGCTTATTTTTCAGTATTATGCAAATCTGCGATAAAAGAGTGAATAGAAAAATTGGCCGTGTCACAGAAACACGATGGATTCAAAAACCTCTCGACCTTCGGGTCGTCAGGATGCCGCCTGGGGATGAGGACAGACACTCCCCCAGACGGAGCGACGACCCCGCCACTAACAGAGTCCCCAGGGACGCACCTGGACCCTGGACCAGACGAATTTTACGTGTTGCTCGCACGGGATTGATTGACGAATCTGCGACGCTCGTCTCTAAATTTAGATAAATATTCATGCGCACACAAATCAAAGACATTGGCGAATAAACGAATCGCCACTGATACGGCGACGCTTGTTTATCATGCGAACAGATCAAAGCGTCGTTTCGCAAATGGAGCGGAAAATGCGACGAGAGATTGCGTCACCGGGGGGCCAGCATCTCTGGGACGCACATAAATAATTAAACGTTGCAATAAACCGGACGGTTGACGACGCCACCGCCACAGTTCAGCGGCATCGGCCTCCTCTTCTTGCGCATCGCCTTACTATGAATAAACTGCGGAGCGAATTGTGCAAAATTGCAGAAAACACAGCGAAAATCTAATTACTCGGTAAACAAATATCGAATGGGGCGTGGGTGGAGCTCGCCGGACAGAAATTAAAGCCTCCCACCGGTCCTCTAATTGAATTTTGTATCGGCGAGTATCGGACCGGCGGGGAAGGGACCGAGCCGCTCGCCGAAGAGGCTGCGGTAACTGGTAACACACCCATCTCGTAACGGTTCATCCGGATCTCGACGCCAGATACGGACGGGCTGGGTATGAGCTCTCGTCCGATGCGAATTCTACAAAACGCCGAAGAAAAAATCGTTTTAAAAATTACGAGAAATACGCGAGTCAAGGTCAAACTCTTGGGATCAGAAGCGCGAAACCGTTTACGCGCCGACAAATAATCATTTTTCATACACAGAACCGCTTTATTTCAGCGATAAATCACGCGACAAGAACCGGTCTTCAGACGATTGTCCAATTTAACCAATGATACATTTCTCTAGTGTGTCAGAAGATCGGTTCTGTGACTCCAACTCTAACATTGCAGCCCTCGAGACATTTTTTTTGGTTAGAATTAATAATCAGATGCATTTTCGAAATGTCCTGTATACGAGAATCGACTGATATAACTAACAGAAATATTCCAAAGCGCCATTCACTCATATAAAGATTTGATAAAGATGCTAAAGATGCAAGTGGAATGAGTCCCTCACACCAATATTCCCCCCAGTGTCAAACCACGACACTGATTAATTTTAACACTTTATGAGCCGTTCACGCCTTTTGGCGTGATTTTGTAGCCAAGCGTTATGAGCCGTTCACGCCTTTTGGCGTGAGAGCCATACATGGCATTTTTTTTTCTAATAACGATGCACAATGTAATTCTACTATTTGACCACAGAAACCACGTGCATGTTAGCTTGGATTATCATTACATGAAACCCGGCCCTCAGGCTAGGTTTGATGTAAAACCTTGCGGCTCATAAAGTGTTAATATGCGATATCTCTGTAAAATTGGACACCCCATTATCGACTGTTAATAGGATGATTGTCCAGTTCAAAAGGATTGTAAAAACGTGTGTTTATCAAAGATGGGGTAGACTTGGATCCTCAGATAGGAAAACAAAGATTGGTGGTACAAACAGTGGTGGGTGGCACAAAAAATCCGATAGATAAGATGAATCTCTTCCAAAAATAGTAAAAATTACAACTGAAAACTTTTAAAAAAAAAAGTATTATTTATCTGAGGAAAGCCGATACTTGTCAATATTTAGTGTGAATTATTTATTGCTGTTCTAGAAGATGGACTTATGCCATTGTTTAACAACGCAAATAAAAAAAATAACCACGTCTATGGAAGATGGAGCTCTTTGCAATAAGTATAATAAAAGAATTTTCTAGAAAGACGATCAAGACTCCAGATATAAACCCAATTAAAAATGTTACGCATGTACTACAAATAAATATTCGTTTTTAACTGAAAAATGGACTTAAATCCCACAACTATTTGTGTATTTTCAATTTAATGTAGAAATAAATATGGAATTTGCACACTATGACGAATTTAATAACGTAATTATTTCATTTAAATGCCATTAAAGCGATCAAAGATTAATGATTGATTTTTTACAATTTGATTACATTAATCAATCAATAGAGAGGGAAAATCCCTATAATGTGAACATTTTTATCGATCGAAACGAGTGAAAATTCATCCATTATCAAGAAGAGAGGCGCCCCTCGACTTTCGTACACAATTAGTTCTTGAAAATCTCTGCAAATATTGAATGTTGGAAAGTAGAGATTTTATATCCAAATGATTAGAAGCAATTTAATTTTAAATCACCAGCTAAGATTTTCTATCTATAGGAATGTTGTACGATTGCATTTTTTCCAAAATAAATAAAACCGTCCCATCTAATTTGAATATTTAGCTAGAAGAATAATCTCCATCTACAATAATCACAAACAATGAGGAAATAAATTCTTTTGCAGTATCTTTATCTACATCAGCCGATTCTCCAGTCAATTTAATGTTATCGTGAACCAAAGTATCGCCTTCTGCGGACGATTAGATGGACCGGATTGAGAGCTCCAGAATTGTTGAAAACAGATAAATACTTGGAGAACAAACAAGGACATGTAGATCGCCTACGTCAGACACTTTTTTAATCTAGTCATCATGCAAAAAATATGGTTCATTGTTTTGTTGTGCGTAATAGCGAATTGTGCGTAATAGCGAATTGTGCGAAAGTCGAGGACCGCTTGTAACATCAATATTATACACATATTTTTCAATAATTAATTAAATTAAACACGAGGGAATATATAATATATAACCACTGGTCATGATTATTGGTCAATCTAGTCGATTTCTAGCTCAGGATATTTTTTTAAATGGTTAAAACCTTACATTAGAAAGCGAAAAAATACAAAAATCCTACTAGAGATGCAGAATTTTTTATTTTTTCAAATTTGCGATTCTTCAATGAATAAAATGATGGTTTAGTAGAGGATTGAGGATGATGAGCGTCTTGGACAGCACGTCAACAACCGATGACAGCGTTGAAAAAAATTGTAAAAAAATGATTATGAACGTTGGCATTTCATTTGGTCAGTGCCAAGTATTTTTTTTATCTAATGTTTTAGGCATACGTAGTGGCGGATTTAAATGGATGCTTATATGGAGGCCCCCAAAAGATTGAGGCCCCAGATCATTTGGGGCCCCAAAGATTTTACTCATTATTTTATAGAATTAAGTTTAAAAAACGAGACAGTTTATAGCATAATATATTTTTTTTATCAAAATTATGGTACTTGGGGCCTTTAATAGCAAAGGTTTTTTCTGAAATTGTGTCGGAACTAAGAATGCAAAGGTATCAAGAGTTATCGCCACCAGGTCGTAGGTCAATAGAGAGTAATACGTGGAAGCAATCTGAATTGACGTCGTTTTGTTAACATTAAGCCGTTCTAGAGTTCTAGTTGAGAGTTCTAGAAGGGAAGAATGGTTTTTTTTTTATCAAAATTGGACTTAAAAGGAGTCAGAGTAACTGCGATCTTTAGCGGATCTTCTTGGGTCGTCTCAGGGTAACGTTGACAGAAAAACGAGTCGTTTTGTGGCGCGTTCGTCGATCTTTCACACCTGACGACTACCCGACCGGTTTCTCGGAGGGACTTGGATCCCCGAGCGAAGATCCGACGCGACGCCGGCGTCGCCTCGGAATCGACGCAAACAATCGATCGGCGAGCGTCGCCCTCGCGACAGCCGCGGTCCCAGGTGTGCAAACAAACGAGTCACGGGGCCACATTTTTAGAAACGTCGGATCCCAGGTAAACTAATGTCGGCGGTTCAAGGCGTCGACTCGCGGGCGCAACGGTCTCGACTTTCACTGCCATTTTGTGAGAAAATTGGAGTCGAAACGCGCGGACGCTCCTCCTCGCCCGCCGACGGGGGCGGAGGCGTCGCGGTTACGCAAACGCCAAATTTTCGCATTTTCAAAAAATGTTTATAAATAGACGGATAAAGGCGGACGCGAATGCGCGTGCGCGCGGCACATTTCGGCAAAATAAAAACAAAACATACAAATACACGACGATCACTTTGCACAACACATTATCCGATCGCGACGGCGGCGCGGGTTACGTCAAAGTGACATTATCCGGAGGCGCCGGATCGATGGCGAATGGCGGACGGCGGACGGTGGAGGAGCGAGGCGCGGCCGTACCTCGCTGAAGGCCATGGCGGGCTGCCTAGGCGGCCGCGCTACCGGCCCGGGCGGCCGCCAGCGCCATCTTGCCGCGGTGTCATTCGCCGCTCGGCCACAACAACTGTGTTGCCCGCCGACAGCGAGCGCGACGACTTGTCAACTGGCGCGACGCTGGCAACACCGGCCGCGCACCACCGAAAAATAATCCACCCCCTTCGCCAAATTATATTGCCGCATTAAAATCGCTAAATCACGGCGATCGGCACCAAAAATTACGACGATTTTTTTAGCATTAATTATATGTAACTAATATTTTATTTATTTATTTATTTATAAAGACAATGCGTGATTGGCATTACAGAATAACCCAGGTCGCCAATCACGCATAAAAACATAGTGTAGTATAGTGAAAAAAAATACATAATTTAAAATATAAAATAAAGAAAAGAATTATATAAAAGTATACAGGGATAAAATACAATAAAAAAATACTATATGTTAAAAAAAACCGTCATTAATTGGTCCTCAAGTCTTTGAGAGCACCTGTTCTCGCATTTGGCGGAAGAAATAGCAAACGCGAACGAGCTCCATGGTAGTGGGGTGGCGCCAATAAGGGCAGCTCCCACAGTACAAGGGGGTTATGTACTGCGCCAACCAACAGATTGAAGAAGTGCTTTGCCAAGTAAATCGACCTTCTTTTTTCGAGGAATACATACCCCAGGCAACCCTGTATCCACTGGTCTATAACTTGAGTAGAATCCAACCTCCCTCATGTAGAGATGCCTAAGAAATTTCTTCTGTATTATCTCTAATCTGAAGGAATTCGAGGGGTTATAAGGCGCCCATATAATTAAACCTGATTCGAGCAAGCTCCGAACCGATGCATCGTATAGCATTCGTATGACTAAGGCGCTACGTATGTGATGAGAATTTCTCAAGACGAAGCCCAACATTCTTGATGATCTCATACATACGTCCGATACATGTAAACTAAATTTGAACTTATTAATTAAGACTAGAGAAAATCCAGAAAAAAATTCTAAGATATCTCATCACGAGGGAGTTTAGATTCTACCCCAGTTTATACCCCAGCGCATGGGTACAGGGATGCCTGGGGTATGCGACCCTCGAGAAAAGAAGGTGGATCTACTTAGCAAAGCTCTTGGTTAAAGTACATAACCCCCTTGTACTGTGCGAGTAGCCCTTATGGGCGCCACCTCACTACCATCGAGCTCGTTCGCGTGTGTTTTTTCCTCCATCAAATATGAGGACAGGTGTTCTCGGAAACTCTCTGGTAATCAGAGCATTACTCTGCTCAGAGCTATGTCTCTGTGCAATGGGTCTACCTCGTGGTGGTAGAGGCAAGTACGGGCATGAGTCGTCG
The DNA here is from genome assembly GCA_022495035.1 of Philopotamus ludificatus. Classification (NCBI taxonomy): domain Eukaryota; kingdom Metazoa; phylum Arthropoda; class Insecta; order Trichoptera; family Philopotamidae; genus Philopotamus; species Philopotamus ludificatus. The sequence goes on along the minus strand of JAGXCT010035900.1, from coordinate 29,798 downwards.
GTGGCAACCCTAGAGCAAACTGGCTCCGGGTAGCCCCCTCGAGTTGATCTGCCAGGCTGGTCACTGCAACTTTGGGTTCGGAAACTAACGGACTCCTTTTACGAGGATCCTCCGTCGACGGATGGAGCGTCGTTAGGCGTTTCCCGCACGGGTGACCTTGGTCTACCATTCGTAGGGGATGCGCAATCGATCCCCCAGTCAGCCCCGTGTTGTGATGATGAAAGGGCATGCTAAGTCTGATGCAAATGCAATGTTGACAGTATTGCATGGCGGCTCACGTGGGATATCTTTGGAGTAAGAGATAGGGTATCCTGAGGTGGCATCTCGGCACCTCAGGACACCCTGTATAATGTACTGAGTGTAAATAACATGCTGTTTATTTTTTTAATGCTTTCTTTTACTTTCTTGTGGTTGGTTGTTAATTTACTATTAGCAATGTTCGTGGACTGATTTTTAAAGCAGAAGCCAACACTTAATCTCTTTAGTTTTTGTGTAAAATGTTAAAATCGCTCTCATGAATGGCAATCACATAGCGTTGAAGACCAGATTCGTGTGCTCATGGACCGCGCTGTTAGGGTCAGTTATACAATAAATCGGATACAGTATAGATTTAACATATTATTATTATTTTAGCACGTTAACGATTATTATTTTTATAATTAATTTGATTATGATTTGTTTACTAATCTTAATGATCTTTTGGCACTCTTCTCCGCAATCGCAGGTCGCAATTTCCCGTCTAGATATCCTCCCTCCTCGGTACTTCCCTTGTCTTGCACGTAGTCGATTTAACGCCCTCCAATCCCCATAAAACGGTAATCAGCGTGGCAGAAACGTCTCTGCTGGTTTCTTGTTGCTGAACTCGTCATAACGATTATGTTAACGTCCAGTTCACTAGTTTTTAGGATAAAAGATTACTGTGAAAGAGATACGCTACGTAGCGAACATGCGCGCACCGTTCATACAGTCAGATTGTGCGGCGCACACAGGCGCCGGAAATATGGTCCAAATGAATCAGTCATGCTCACGCTCCTCAGTCTCACGTCGTCAACGATAAAGAATATAATAAATTACTTCGATATATTTTCAATTGATAAGCATAAGCCAGACACTCTGTTTGAATTATATATGTGATTTAATAATATCGTCATATTTTCGATAAACGTTAGTTTTATATAACTTTGGTTATGTATTCAATTTAATTCTTATCGTATTTAAATACTTCAACATGTGTATTTCTTATCTATATTTGTATTTTTTTCTTCTATTTGACATTCAAAGTTTGGACAAAGTTTATTGGCGTAGCGCTACTATTTTATATATTTATTCCAACGTCTAATTTCGAAACTAAATTACTATTAATAAGAGTAAATGGCAAACGTAATTCTTCACTGTAATTCTCGGTGGTATGGTTATCTTGAATGTGTGCAGAACTTCAATTATCGCCCAATAATCCTAATAAAATGTTTCCCTCTTGGCGCACATAATCATCCAGCGCCTGTGTGCGCCGCACAATCTGGCCATATGGACGGCGCGTCCTTGTATGATGGATATCGATAGCCTCCACCCTAATATTATATTTTATCGACGATACGTCTCTCATAATTCTTTGTTAGCATTTCGCAAGCTATGGCGGTTATTTAATTCTATTAATTTTATGAAAATATTATTTTCTATTGTACCACATTTCATTAATAGTCTATTATCAAATAAATCAATATTCTAGACACGATTTATTCATGAATGATTGAAGTATAAATAGAAAAACTGCTATTTAATTATAGCAATTTCCGTGTTAATCCGCCATAATTTTATTTGCTGAAAATAAATCACAACACTGATATCTCGCAAGTTATCGTTCCGAATAGTTGCAAACGTTCCTAACGGCCAGGAAACGGAAGGACGAAACCATTCGTCGGGGGTCTAGGGATCTGTGACGTCACGACATACCGGTACCAGGTAGGGAAATGCACAAAAGTTTCGTGACGGGGTGAAGAAAATGCTTTCATAGCCTGAATTAAAACTGGGTTATTGCACTTGGGCGGTCGTATTATTAGCATGGAACGGAGTCAGTAGGATGGCGAGCCTTTCGACGCGGTGACGCGTCCTCGGTCGGCAACGAAAGTGGTCGATATTCTTTTTTTATTTTATTTTGCAAAAGGTTTCGAGCTCTTTATCAATTATTTTTGGCGATGTCAAGACATATACGGACATCGCTCGTGTTATGGAAGATGCAAAAACTGAAGTCACTAAGGAAAATGGACGAAAGAGGAATTGCAGGCCGCACACTGCACACGCAATTTCGACGCGAAGACTCAGTCCAGGTTCTTACAATGTGATTCTGTAGCCACCGATTTATTTGCAGATGTGTCATCTATTTATTTGCATTTGAAGATAGTCCGTGCTGTGAACAATTTCGCCCCTGGGTCAGCGGGGAGCGGTGGAAAGAGTTGAGAAAAATGGCGGACACCGCTTCAAAGGAGAAAAAGATTTTTTTGATTAAGGGCGGCGGATTTCCGGCCGTGAGGAACGCGCTTCTCGAAAGGGGATGGCTGGAGAAGGTGGACTCGGTGAAGCCGCGAAACAACAATCTGTATCCGTTCAACAGCGAGCTGACGGGACACGAGTCCCTCACGAAGAGCCTGAGCGAATCCGACAAGCTGCTAAAGCTCAAGTGCGAAAAAGTAATTATGCACAAATTTTTGGAACACCAACCGATCGATTTTTTGTGGACAACCAAAAGGGACAAGTACGATTGGATGCTGGTCAAAAAAGACGTCGTCATCAGCAGGTAGTCGTTTAATTATAAAAATAGCTTTTTTTTGTGCTCAACACCCAAAAAAACTTCACAGATAAATGGCTTATCGCTTATGATAACAGACGCTTAACAAAGTTGTGAATTATATGGTCACATAAGCTCACCACATTATTTTGCATGCCATTTCATAACATTACAGTATTATTAACCGCCATTTTAATCTAAATTTTAATATTTTAAAGCGATTCTCTTCAATGCAAAATATTATAGTGGTCCAGTGGCGCGCCGACAGTCACCAGAACTTTAGTTGAACCCCAATACCCCCCCCCCCTCCTCCTATACAAAAAAATAATAATTTATTTTAAAAATGTCTAATCAATTAATAGTTAATATTTTTTAAATTTTCATGGCGCCCTAATATTTTGGCGTCTGTGCGCCGCACAATCTGGCCATATGGACGGCGCGCCTCGGCAGTGGACATGTAAAAATGGTAGATAGGTTCTATTACTTAAAATCAACTCAAAATATTAAATTTTCTGGAAAGCAATTTTCGGTACAGTAGTTTCTTTAGCGATTCTATTCTTTTTTACGTCAATGTTGATGGAAAACGTCGTTCTTTCGTAGTTATTTTCATCTTCGGGAGAGAAAGAAGTGCAATGTTTATATTAATTAATTAAATTATTTATATGATTTTCAATCAGTGGCAGATTTAGCACTTGAGGCCCCGCGCTCAATTTTAAGCCCCCCTTTAAAATATTTTCACTCCCTTACACCCTATAAGGTGCATTCTACGCGCACGTCTTCCCTCTAGGTCGCGTTTGGTGCATCTGTGATTTAAATCTATATTTACATTTTGTAGTGTTTTGAATATATATAATTAGTATCACAAAATATTATTGCTTCTTCTTTTTTTTAGCGTATTTCAATGTTACGAATATTTATTATTTTAAGAAAAATTCATGGGGCCCCTGAGGGCCGGGGTCTGTATACCGGGACATGATAGTCTATATGCTGAGGGCCCCGATGCCTTGAATTGTTTTTAAGCAGTGGCGGATTTTCCCTTTAGGCGCATAATGCGTGCGCCTGGGGCCTCAAAACGTTTTTTTTTATTATTATTTAAATATATAGGGTGGCTACCCTGACGTTCATAATTCGATCTATATGCCCTGACAGTTCCTTAGACCATAATCCAAGGCCAATGGCGGACTTAGTACTTGAAAGGCCCCAGGCGCAATTCAATTTTGAGGCCCCCCCCCTCCTAAAATATGTTCATTACACCCTATAATGTGCATTTTTTTACTCAATTTGCAATGTTTTGGATACATAAATAATTTCACATCGATTTATGTAAAAAGACAGAAATAAAAGGATTTTCTTTTAAAATTTGTATTGCTTTTTCTTTCTTCTTTTATTTATTGGCTTCTTGATGATCGATATTAGCTATCTAGATGTTACAAATATTTATTATTTATACAAAAAATCGGTGGGCCTCTGTAGGACTATATCCCGGGGGCCCCCATTGCCTTGCATCCTTTTGCCTTAATTTTAGTTGATATTGGTCCTTACTGGAATCACTTCTTCGTTATTAATATTCTCTAAAACAATATCTAGTACTTATTTATTAATCAATAAATCAGTTGATGATTCTACAAATTTTCAATTGTTTATTCTTCAGTCTTCTCTACCAACAATGTGCGCAAAGGTGATAACATTTTGGACGCATTTCTTCCAGTACATTATCACAAGGATATTAAAGAATTCTTGATTTTTAAATAAAAAGATTTAATAGCGGTTAATGATAACGTATTGATTATACTTATTGTTTCATTTCTCAGATTTTGTAGATCAAATTTTACATCAAAAGAAGGATTATCGGCATCGCTCAATCAGATGTACTGGTACACAGAGCCAGGATTAGCCAACATAACGTTTCCGAGATGCTACATTCTGCATAATCAAGAGCAGATGGACGAATTCATCGACGATTTTCGAATGACAGCGTGTCTCGGTCTCTTAAAATGGTTCGCCGCTATGTACGCAAAGGGAGACATCGATGAAATGGCATCGGAGAACGGCAAAGTGCCATATACGGCGATAGATTTCGCTCTGGAGCGAGCCAACGAGTACATAGAATTCGTTTGCCATAACGATATAGACGTGGTGGACGACGGAACAAAACATATATGGGAACACGAATGGGATCAATTTTTGACGCATCATTACTTGCTAATACACGAGAATGAAAAATTCGTAGAAGATAAAAGTGTTACACCAAGGTGATTATTAATATCGATTTAGTAATGTGCGAATAATTAATGATGAATTTCAGTTCGTTAGAGAGGGATGCAACAAAAGTGTTATCGTCGATCTCCAAATACTGGCCACAATTAGATCTCGACGGATTTATGAATATTTGGATAGTAAAACCTGGGAATAAATGCCGCGGCAGAGGAATACAACTAATGAATAATATCAAAGACATCATTGGCATCATTAATTTTCCGCTCACCGGAAAATCAAGATTCGTCGTTCAGAAATACATCGGTAACAAATAATTTACGACTCGAATTAAATAATAATAAATATATATAATACGTTTAAAAATTACAGAAAATCCTCTGATCGTTTATAACACAAAATTTGATATTCGACAATGGTTTTTAATAACGAATTCTCAGCCACTGACGATATGGATGTATAAGTAAATATTACATTGCATCGTAAAATATTCATATTTAACAAACACATGTGAATTTTTTAGAGATAGCTATTTGCGGTTCAGTTCGCAATTATTTAATCTGACAAATTATCACGAGTCGGTCCATTTGACAAATAATGCAGTACAATCTAAATATAAAAATCATAATCAGCGAGATAAAGCGTTGCCAGACGAAAATATGTGGGATTGTCACACGTTCAAAACATATTTAAGGTAAAATATTGTCAATTATTGCAACGATTGTGAAGTTATGATGATTATGTTCGTAGACAAATAGGTAAATCCGACGTATGGGACGATCGTATATATCCGGGAATGAGAGAATGTTTAATAGGCACCATGTTAGCGTGCCAGGATTCCATGGATCGGCGACAAAATAGCTTTGAGCTATACGGTGCAGACTTTATGTTAACCGAAGACTTTACGCCGTGGTTAATAGAGATTAATTCCAGTCCCGATTTAGCGCCGACGACTAGCGTAACAGCCAGATTGTGTCCACAATGTTTAGAAGATGTTATTAAAGGTAATATTATTATTATTTAAGCGGCCCCTGACCCGAAACGAGTCCCTGCCCTTCGCCATCCATTGCCCGAGTCCCATCAGAGACGTGTCCGCCTCGATTCTGCCTTTCTACTGTAGTCTCGGCCTCCCAATGGAGCGGGTTTCCCCAGGCCTAGAGTTCATGATAGTATGGACCAGCCTATGGCTGTCCATTCGAGCTACATGTCCTGCCCAACATAGGCGTTGCGTGCAAATGTATGAGGACAATGGTATATCCCCATACATGGCCATGACCTCATAATTTGATCGCATATTTCTATATCTGGGACTAGCCTCGTCTGGACGCAGTCCGAAGATCCGTCTCAAGACTTTTCTCTAGAACCAATCAAGACGATGCATATCTCGATTTGCCAGAGACAATGTGTACATACATATGTGACCTTATAACCCTGTGGCGGGTCTTTGCCACCAGCAAAAACACGTTCGTCCCAATCCTGATGCCAGGAGTGTGACAGATGTCTTCCAGGTTATCTAGGCTTTTCAAATACGGGTCTATGGTCTACAGTCCAGGATAATCCACACCGTTTGAAAAAGATTAAAAAACAAAGAATTTTGGTTATTTGTGACCAAAGTCCCTACTATCCCTGTTATCCCATTTTGGAGTTGCCTCTTATTTTATGACGTATTGTAACTAGAGATGAAAGTGGTGCTATACAATACTCGATCATTCCTAACAATAAAGAAGGTCCTTCTTTGTGTGTGGTGGGATTTTTCTGAGGAATCGATTGTGTATTGTAAACAACGATTTAAACATGAGCTGTTAAAGAAACAATCTGTTTTGGTCAATAAACCGAGAATTTTGCATCATGGCAATGTGAGACGCTACAAAATTGATCCAAGAAAAAAAAAGGTGACCCAGAGTTTAAGTTTTACTCAATCCCCCATATTCACCAGATCTTACACCGTCTAATTACCACCTATTCAAGTCGATGGGACATTCGTTACAGAAAAAAAAATTGAATGAAAAAACCAAAAGAATTAGCCAGTATCAACGGTGGTTCCAGAAATACCGAGCTGAGAACTACACCCTTGAAGACGACCCTCGTTCTGGAAAATTTGTAGTGCTCAATGAGGACGTCCCTCAAAACTTGGTGTAACAAAATCCCACCTTACGCTTATTGATGATCTGACCGAGAAGCTTGGATTTAGTCACTCAACTATTTATTGACACTTGCTTGCTATTGGAAACGTTAGAGAAATGAGTCAATAGGTTCCTCGTAAAATTTTTGAAATGAGGAACACCAGCACTGTAAGCTAAATAAGGTCATCACCCACATAAAGTGTTGTTATCAGGCGGGATATGGAAGATATAGTCCACTTCTAAACCCAAACCAAAGAATAACAAAGGATTTCTACTGCAAATAGTTTGAACAGCTTAAGCCGGTGCTAGAAGTAAAATGAAATTCTTTAGTTTTAGGAGAAAAGGCGTTCTTTTGTCAGGATAATACTCGGCCACATACAACAAGGATGACCGATCTGATTATTAATTCTTCCAGTCTTCTAAAGTATATTATTATGATTATTTAAGTGGCCTTCTAACCCTTGGGCGGGTCTTTCCCACCTGAAAGACACTATGCGATCTCGAGATGCGTGACGATCGTCTTCAAAGTTATCTAGGCTCTTCAACGGGTCATGTCGCCAGCCATGAGTCCGGGAACCGAGCTGTCTACGTGCGAGTTATAACAATAATAATCAGACGAGGCTAGGACCAATAGTATTTAATTTACGGTCTGATCGAGTGCTATGAGCACCTCCTGTAGCACACACATTACGGAAATGGCCTGGATAGCGGCCTGGCTCATCATAGTTCCGTAGAATCTACGAAACCATGATTGTGCCAACCGCTATCGCCGCCACGATTCCCCAGTAATTTAGACATCTTACAATTTAGAAATATCATTATTACAATTGTTTTAATCGTAATTTAATTATTCAATTTAATCGTTTCAGTCGTAGTGGATAGAAAGACAAATCCGGACGCCAACACGGGAATGTTTGAATTAATCTACAGACAAATCATACCAAGAGCTCCTGCATATCTCGGATTATCACTTTCGGTAAGCGGCAAGAAAATATTCAAGAAAGTTCGAGTAGAAAAACCAAGGTCGGAACGAATATCGACGCCAGTATCCACAAAATCAAAACAACAAGATGAAATAGCGGATAATATAGAAAATGCAGTAAAAAATACGGCGATTCCCGATTTAATGACGTGGCTTCAGCCGTTTAATTCGGAAGCCAACGGCGACGCCATGAAAGAATTCGATAAAAAGCCCCTACCGACAGTGCAACATGCATTGACGGTAATCAAATCTGGCTTGTTGATTAAAACGTCGAGTAAAAAGCGGAAATCAAACTCGCACATGGCGTCACGCGGCAGAAGCGCAAAAAAAGATAAAAACTCCAAGTGCAAAATTCCGGCGAGCAGTTATTGTTATCGCAACGACAATGAGTTAAAAACGACCAATTCCCACAAAGACTGCAAGAAGAGTTACAAAATGTACGATAAAAACGTCGTCGAAAAAGTATACTGGCAAGATCCGAACACTGTCAAATCCGTCGGCAATAAAAGGTGTTACATCGAGCCGGCAATCTGGGAACGAGACACGGCTAGCATCCTGAGATCGTGCTCTTCGTCGGTGTTACAACACAACGCGTACAAATCCGACAGTAAACAGATAATGCAAGTGACGCCGAGAGTGTTCAGTCCGGGAATAATAACGTTCAATAAAATGTGTCCGATAATGAGAAAACCGAGCGATAACGATAGCCATAACTTCAGCATGAACGTTAAACGATTGATGCAATTTAAAAAGGCAAACAAGAAGCCGGAAGACACGGAAACAAACCAGAAGAAGAGTCCATCGTTATACAGCACGTTTAAAACTATAAGAACGCCCGACGCGGCCGCAAATTAATTACAAATAAACATTTATACCTTCGACAATGCCAAAATACATAAACATGTTAGGCTATTATGTAAAAATTATATAAATCCATATAAATAATGTTACCGTTTTTCTAGAAAAATATTTAACGTATTATAGCGACACTTTATAATTCAATGTTATATTTAAAATATGATTTATTCTGAATAAATTTAGTTGGATGTTGACTTATTTTTAAAAATCAATAGAGTCGTTCATTTATTTCCACGTTTTAATTTAATTAATATAGAAAAATATGTGCATAATAAGAATGTGATAGAGAATAAATATTATTTTGTATAATAAATTATATTATAAATCATTCAAATCATTCAAAGATTAATATCTTCAAAGAAATATTACTGCCATTAATTATGAAGTTAAGTATGATACAGTCAGCCCTCCTATAACGAATAATACGGGACCATGCTATAGGAATCAAAGGATTTTTAATTGTTTTTGTAAATTTAACGAAATTAATACATCGATAATTTTTCATTCGCATTTTTTAAATGACCTTCTTCTATTTTTAGTATGTATTACATATTTAAGAAATATGTAATATGTCCTAGGAGGGAGCGGAATAGGAGGGACTGTCGAACTTGTTGTAGAAAAGCGCGGTATAGCAGGGAGCGTTATAGGGGGGTTTACTGTATTTACTGAATAAGAAGTTGATGATATTAAAAATGGGATTAACATTATTATGAATTATTTGACGTGTATTTTTTTCCAAAAATTAAATATGATATGAAATAACCTGATTTTGAATGATTTTTCCATATTCAAAATGAATTAATGAAGCATTTTTTACAAAATAAGGAATTCGTCGAAAATAAAGAACCGGGTTATCTTCGCCCTTTCCACTCCGACCACTTTTAGTCGAATCTATGAGTTACTCTCGTTATATTTTTTTTACTAATTTATTAAAAGAGATCTTCATTGGGAAAATAAAAAGAATAGGGTTTGATCTGATATCCGATTCAATAAAGAATAATATTTTTTTAAAATAAATAAATAAAAATTCAAGTCGTTTGCTAAAAAATCTTTTGGGGCTATACGTCTGCCCCACGGAGTGGAAAAGGTTAAGGTTAAAGTTGTGTATTCACATCCTAACACAACTAATATTTTATAATCCGTGGACCAAGAAATTTTGGCCATATCTTTAGATTTAAAAGTTAGATTTTCCTAAAAATAAAAATTTTGGAACAATTTGTTTCCGAGTTTTGGAATTATTTTCCCAGGATTTTTTCATAAACCAGTAACCCTTATTGACCTTTGTATACTCTGGGTTAACATTCTCCAGGATTCCCTGCAGGGGTTGCCAACAAAGGGGCCTCCAAAACCTTACTCATTATTTTATAGAATTGAGTTTAGTTTTCGTTTTTATAAGTTTTATTTTCACTTGTAAGACAAGATAAATTTCATGTTTCTGTATTAAATGTATTGTTATATTTTTCAATATCAGAACTAAGTAGACGAGGTAAAATTTAAGAACTATAAGAAAAAGAATTAAATTTTTTAATGGACATAGAAAGACAGGGGTATTTCAAATATAGATAAAGATCATTTTAGATGTGCACCTGTTTTTCAGATACCAGATATTCTCCAAGGTATAAAAAATATAGTAAAGGGATGGCAAAAGATTATTTTGAAAATTTAGAATAAAAAAAAGTTATAAGCTCGTAAATGTATTGTTGTAGTTCTGCAACAACATGCATTTAAGGGTTAAAAGCAGTATTGAAGAAAGCATTGCTTGGTTAGATATACTTTTTAAAGTCTAATGCTTTTCTCACGGAAGATAAACGATAGATTATGCTTACATAATAACTACATCTAAATTAAAATCATAAGGTAAAGTCAAAAACATCGAATTAAAGAAAGAGTTAATAAAAAAATGAATGTGTAACCGATATTTGCCTTACGCACTAAGCTGTCCCTGTAGGGACCTTCGAATATGACAAATTTTGCGATCGGATTGCACCATTTTACAATAACAGTATAACATAAGTAATGTCTTCAATATAAGGAATTATAATTTTATCATCATCATAGGCGCTACAGCCTATGGTAGAGCTCTAGCTTCATCCAACACTATTCTCCATTTCATCCGGTCTGCCACTATGTCGCTCCGTCTTCCGGTAGTTTCAATGATACAGTATCCCTTTGCACACAGTCCAACTACATCATCCTTGGTCTTCCTTTTCTCCGGGGACAGGAAGGCTTGTTAACCATAAGGCCTTTTCGGCAGCTGACTGTCCCGCATCTTGACACGTGACCGGCCCACCAGAGTCTGGCCATTCTGACGACAGCTGTGACCGGTATATCCTTGTATAATCATAATTTCATAATGTCGTCGTACCCCAATAATTTTTTATTTATTTTTTTAATAACACACATTATTCAATGTTTATTTCATGTAGCACTTAGGGTTTAACTATACTATCTAAAGAATGTAGATAGAATAATCTGATGATAATAAATGTAAAATTATTAATAGCTTATTTCAAAATAAAACAATTGAATAATAAATTTAGAATATCACATTGCACGTGATAAAAATTTAATTAAACCATAATTCCACTCACAGTATAAATTAATTATTTCGTTATCAGTTACACGTTAATAATCACTTGATCTGATAATCTATAGAAGCTAACGTATTGTATTTTAAATATTAACAAAAAAATGCGGAGTGATTCAAGAATTTATAGAAACGCCGATAAGCTAATTGAAAAATTTAAATTGAACCATTCAAAGTATGAACATCTAATACGCACAGTGAAAGATGCGGTGGTAGCCAAAAAAGTATATACAGTATGCGGTAATTATGTGTCGTTAAAAATTTCATTCGAGAGCCGGGGATGGATTCAAAAATTAGAAAAAAATCAGGTGAATCAATTAAAAAAACATTTAATCAAAAATGAAGCGAATTCTAAAAATGCCGATGTTATAATAGCGAAAATTGTGATATCAGAAATGTTATGCAAACATTCTGCGAATTTCATTTGGGATAGAAAAGACTATAAAGTCGATAACGATCAGAATCAGTTAGTAAATAAAATAGAGATGAATAATTTCGCTTTCACAACGAAAAACGGATTATGCGAAGCGACGAGAGATTGGCATTGGCATTACGTCGAAGGAATATCAACGATAAATATACCGAGATCGTATGACGCTATCGTCGACGGCGACGTCGACGATTTCATATCCGATTATAAAATAACGGCATGCACAAATATGCTGAAATGGCTCGTCGAAAGCTATCATAATAGTCCTAATATGTTCACAAAAAATGGTAATATCCCACAATCGACGATTACGTTCGCTTTGGATCAATGCTCGGCTTACATCGAGTTTAAAGAACATAGAGATATCAATTGGAATCAAATTAAAGCGTGGGATAGCGATTGGTTCATATTTTTTATTCACAGCAACGAATTGATACGAAATAATGGTTGTTTCACTAACGATAAATATAATGTTGCGAATTATATTAACGATGCTAAGATCATGATCGAAAAAATGGGAAAATACAATAAGCTTTTGAGCAGCGAAGGAAATTCTAATGTCTGGATAATAAAACCGGCGTACATGAGCAGAGGCAGGGGCATAATTTTGGAATCAAAACTAGAGAATATAATACGGCACATAAGAAAAGGCTCTGGTAATTGCAAATATATCATTCAGAAGTACATCGGTGAGTATTTATATTCGGTCAACTCATAAATATTGCAGTTTTTCTCCAGTACTGTTGGAACCTCATAGAGTTCATATTTTTCCGTTGATTGAGTGAAGTAGTGGTAATGTAGTCGAATGTAGTTGGGCACAATCATGAGGAGCGAGGTCAGTCCCAAGTCCTATTCTAAGTCTAAGAGGTTCCCGTAGCACCTGATCAGACCGTGAATTAAATACGAATCGGCCCTAGCCTCGTTTGATTATTATTGTTACCATCCGCGCGTTGACAACTCGGCTCCCGGGCTTATGGCTGGCGATCTGACCCGTATTCGAAGAGTCAAGATAACCTGGAGGACGACCCTCATAGTCTTGACATCAGGGTCTATCTCATCAGTACCAGATGTCCTCCAGATGGCAAAGATCCGCCTCAGGGTTAGAAGTCCACTTAAATAATTATAATAATATGCTTTTGAAGACTGGAATACAGTAAACATCAAGATAGGTATCACGTTATAGGGAGGGACGTTAAAGGGGGTTGAGGTTTTTTCAATTTAAAGGAAATCAGTAAATCAAACATTTTCATTTTTGACCCGCAACTTGCGGTCAGGGAAGATCAACACGACATTTTATTAGTTCGACGTTATAGGAAAAAACCGCCGCAAACGTTATAGGAGTGTACGTTATAGGGGGGTTTCCTGTAATTGATAATCAGATCGGTCATCCGTGTTGTATTATCCTGACAAAAGAACACCTTTCGTCTTAAAACTAAAGAAGGTCATTTTACTTCTAGCTCAGGCTTAAGCCGTTCAAACTATTCGCAGAAATCCTGTTATTCTTTGATTTGGGTTTAGAAGTGGACCTTCCATATCCAGCCAGATAACAACACTTTACGTGGGTGAAGACCTTATTTAGCTTTGAGTGCTGGTGATCCTCATTTCCCTACCCCCTGTCATTCGTGCACAATATTTTTATAATGAAAAAGGTTCATTCTTGAGACTCGAAAATTTTACGAGGAACCTATTGACTCATTTCTGTAACGTTTCCAATAGCAAGCAAGTGTCAATGAATAGTTGAATGACTAAATCCAAGCTTCTCTGTTAGATCCTCAATAGTTACGGTGGGATTTTGTTCCACAAATCTTCCAGAACGAGGGTCCTCTTCTAGGGTGTAGTTCTCAGCTCGGTATTTCTGGCTAATTTTTTTGGTTTTTTCTGTAACGAATATCCCATCAATTAAATAGGTAGTAGTAAGATGGTGCAAGATCTGGTGAATATGGGGGATTGAGTAAAACTTTCAACTCAAGGACACTTTTTTTCTTGGATCAATTTTGCAGTGTCTCTCATTGTCATGATGCAAAACTCGAGATTGTTTCTTTCAGTTCCCAGAAAAATCCCACCACACACAAAAAAGGACCTTTATTATTAGGGATGGTCGAGTATCGTGTAGCACCACTTTCATCTCGAGTTACCATACGTCATAAAAATAAGACAACTTTAAAACGGGATAACAGGGATAGTAGGGCTCTGGTCACAAATAACCCAAATTCCTTGTTTATGCATCTTTTCCAAACGGCATGGATTATCCTGGACTGTAGACCATAGACAGCCAATCTTAGCACCGATAACTCTTCGATGGTTTAGCGTGGAACTTACTCCACCAATGATTTCAGGACATCATCATCTAATTTTTGTAGTCATTCTTTTTTAAGTGATTTTCTTGAGGTGAAAAAAACGCGAAACATCTCTCACCACTTTTAATTATTATGCTAATTATGCTAAGGATGCATCCTTGAACCCCTGAGAGTCGAAGAGTACAGTTTTGAGGCCGCCCAGGAATTTACATATTTCGATTCACTAATTACAAAAAATAATTAAACCAACTTGGAAGTATAAAGTAGAGCATGCTGGTACACCGGTGCTACCTCAGACTTCAACAGCATCTACAGTTGAGATTTCTCTCAAGAAAGAATAGAGTCAAGCTCAACATGACTCTCGGCTTTGACAAAACCACTGGATTTGCGGGAGAATTTTGAGACGAATATTTGTCGTGTCCGAAGCAACGAGGAGCTGTATCGAATATACAAGGATATACCGGTCACAGCTGTCGTCAGAGTGGCTAGACTTTGGTGGGCCGGTCAGCCGCAGAAAAGGCTTATTGGTTAACAAGCCTTCCTGTCCCGGAGAAAAGGAAGACCAAGGCTGGGGTGGTTGGATTGTGTACAGAGGGATACTGCATCGTTGAAACTTACCAGAAGATGGAGCGACGTGGCGGCAGACCAGATAAAATGGAGAAGGGTGTTGGATGAGGTCAGGGCTTTACAGTATTCCCGCACTTTCATCGCTATATTGCCTTTATTGAACTCATAAAGTAAAAGATCCTGAATTCCTCTACCAACCCATTATAGCTTTGAAAAAATAATTGTTAAAATTTAATTGCACTCTTCAAACCATGCAGTGAGTCCATGCAATTAATAAAAAAAACTGCATTATTTATGGGATTATTATACCGTTAGCATCTTCTATATATTTCATGCGAAATTCTTGTGCATTTGCAGAAAAACCGTTCCTGATACACAACACAAAATTCGATATACGTCAGTATTTTATGATAACGGACACGTATCCGTTGACTCTCTGGATGTATACGGACTGCTATTTACGATTCAGCTCTCAGCAATATCAACTGGACGATTTTCACGAGAGCATTCATTTAACAAACAATTCGATTCAATACAAGTACAAGAATTGCGACGAGAGAAACGGCAGTTTACCGACATGCAACATGTGGAGTCTCGACGAATTCAAAAATCATTTATGCACGATCAAATGCGGAAACGTATGGGACGATATCGTCTATCCGGAAATGCGGAAGAATATAATCGGCGTCATGCTCTGTTGTCAATCGGGGATGAAAAAAAATAATACGTTTCAACTGTACGGTTGCGATTTTGTCCTGGACAATAGTTTCAAGCCGTGGTTGCTCGAAATCAATTCAAATCCGGCACTGGGATCATCGACGGCAGTCACCGCTAAAATATGCAACGGCGTGTTGGAGGATCTCGTCAAAGGTATGTTTAAAAAACTGACTAATTTTCATATTTTATTATTATTTGTTTCATGAACTAATTATGCATTATAAAAAAATAGTGGTTATAGATTATAGAAACGATGCCAGAGCTAACACAGGAAATTTTGAATGCATTTATAAACAGCATATCACAAAAACAATACATGGTTACGACATCGGAAATTTGACAGTGTACGGTAAAAAAATTGATAAGCAAATGGCGTCGAATAACGTTTACAAAAGAAGGATCGTTATTAAAAATTGTGTCGCATCGAATCACAAACAACAAAAATAAATTCAAACGTGAAATCATGCGTTCAATATTAATTGTATAAAGTGTTACTTACTTATTTTAAACAAAATACAATATTTATGACTACACTGCGTGACAAAATGAGAGATGACGTAAATGATACAATGCAAACAGATCATCCATGAAATTTACAATTAAATGATCCATGAAAATTACAATATTTGCGCATTTTTATTATAATATAGCTCGAAATTCAAGTGACTTTCACATTAACCCTCTAACCGCTATGGTCACGCCGGCGTGACGGCAGCTCGTTCACCGCACACTCCATAAATTGCATTTGCGTATCGGACATTATTATGTGAATTTCTCTAGCGTTTAAAGGGTTAAAACTAAATTTCGATTCGAATAATTTTACTGTAAATAAATTAGTAATATAACAATTTGAAAAACATGAAAACCTCTGGTGTAATCTTTAATAAAACGCAACCATATTGTACTACATACTGTTTATTAACAAAATTCGGACAGTCGAATAAACAAATGCATTCGTCGTGTTTAAAATTATAAGTGGATGCTGACGTTAATTCCTTTTTATATTACGATTATCATGAAAAACTCGTTGCAAATAATATATTAAATATTTAGAATGGATCCGGGTCATTTGATAACAAATAACAAACTTAAGCCTATTTGAACCGTTAAAGAGATAGATATACCTATACATAATGCAATGTCTGTGTGTCAAGGTGGAAAGAGAATGTGTGAACTGAGACGTAGCTTTTCAACACTATACTTTTTTTTGAGTCACTTCGCGGAACACAAATCACACGTTGATATCTCTACCAATAGTCGGATGCAAACTCAAGAGATGGGTTTTAATTGAAACGACAGTTTGGGTCTTGAATTATTTTTACCGAGGATCTTTTTTTGCTCCTCTTTTATCCGTTTCTCTTGTTCTTTCTTGAGCTTTTGTCTCTCCTCATCCATTTTTCGTTGCTCTTCGATCATGGCTAATCGATCTTCAGCCTGAAAATTAAAATCGCAAGAAATGTAATCAATATTATCACAATACGTTCATATTGGGTCATCCCGAAAGAAATCCATTATTATTTTGACATATAAAATATAATTGCATTCATCACTAACAACTAACTCCAATCTCATTTTTGATGATTTCGACTGAAAATACAAATAAATTTAAACATCATCGACATCTGAAAATGTTCTTTAAACCAAACGATGTGACCTCAAACTCGGCAGATGAGGCAGAGATATTAAAGTTTCTTGAAGCACCTTACCACAAATAAGTTATTTCAAATTAAATCAGATAAAAATGATAATAAAAAACGACCTGAATACTAAAATGGCTCCAGGTTGTTACTGAAAAACTGTTAAAGATAGTTGTAGAAAAACTGTACTCAGGCTAGGATATTATCCGGATAATTGGAAAGTAGCTGAGATAATTATGATTCCCAAAATCAGTAGCGCCCGAAAAGGCAGAGTCCTACAGATCAATAAGCTTGATCCCAATTATCTCT
>JAGXCT010035899.1:24658-104179 GCA_022495035.1 Philopotamus ludificatus | reverse complement strand
AAACTTTGTATAATAAATATTACCATTTTTTTACTATATATATTTTTCTCTTTGTTGTGCCAACGACGTTATAGAAATGTTTTATATACTTTTTTAAATAAATAAATTTAAATTATCGTGAGTTGATATTTTCTCGATTGAATCATTAACGATATATTTTAACTCACGATAATTTTAAACACGTCTAAGCCCCACGATTATTGCTAAATAATTATAGGCGGAGGCGCGTTAATTTTTACCGAATCGCCGATTCGTTGAAAATTTCTGCGCCGCTAGTTTTGTTTTTGCTTTTCGTTTGTGCACCGTTATTATTTTATCATTTTCCGTGATTTTAATTTTTGATTTCAGAAAAAAATCTTCATCATTATCTGCCTAGCTATTACTGCAGTAATTATATTTATACTTTTGGGCGTATTAATATGAATCAAGTACCACTTTAAAAAACGACCATCAATCCATCGTTGTTCAGTGAAAGCACAAATATTTTTCACACTTCATCACTATGAGCATTTTTTAGAATATTTTTCTTTAGTGTTAACTTTTTGACTGTTATACTTAGTGTTGATAATAACATTGCTTTTTGTCAATATATATATATACATATTTATATTTTATTTGTTGCATTTTTAGTTTGTTTGCTATATTCAAAAGTATTTAAAACTTAAATCCGTATTTGTGTTATGGTTTTTAGTTATGTTTTTAGTTTATATCGAAGTGAAGTAATGTTATATAATGCGTTACATTGTTATCATTGAAATAATCTACTAATATGTATTAATGTTAATTATTGAGTCATTTTAATAAATAATTACAACTTATTTTGTATTATAGTATTTTTTTTTTTGTATTTGTTATTCCGTATGTTAAAAAAAAAAGCATTTGAATATTAAATGGATAGTATGTGACATATTTCCCGTGTTTTTTTTTATCGGAATGACAATTTTTTTACGATTAATTTATAAAATATGTTTCTTACTAAATATTCAATTATAAAATTTATCTACGAGTACAATTCTTAATGTACATATATATATATATTAATACTTAAAAGTGATCCAATGACAATAAAGTTTAAAACGATGTCTTTGTAATTTTTTTTCTCTAACATTCGCATTGTAACAGCCCTATGTTAAACAGTAACGGAGCCGATTGGACTCTCGCCTCGCCATTATGTTTATTCATATAATATTCCGTATGCAATTATGCATAATATTTATACACTTTCAACAGTTAATTGTGGTTAATTAATTAAATTAATAGATATAGCGATTGTATGTATAAATTAAATTGATCGGCTACATTACATATCTAGTAAAATTGCATTTTCTTCATTATTTATTATTACATTAATTAGCTTAATCAGATAATTTAATTATATTCGAGTATCGAATTATATTAAACGACCTTTAATATTTATATTTATAATAGCACGATTAAAACGTAAGAATTAATTATGTCGATCGACAGTGATCTATTTTATTCCTATGAATCGGTAATTTTGGTAAATTATGTTAATACATATTATATACATTAATATTTTAAATGCATAGAATTAAACGAACCGTAGTAATTCTCGACGTTAACAAACCGATCAAAACTATAGTAATAGTGAATCGAGAATCTCACAATATGAACTTTTATTGAAATATGCCGAAATATATTCATTTGTAGGACAAAACAAATTTTTCAATATTCTAAATATATATTTTAATATTGTGCATAGTTTTAAAGGTCAATATCACAAATTTGTTGTATATCATATATTAATATGAATAAACGCTTAGTTTTAATTATGTATTTATTTAATCTGGATGTAATTTATCCCGTACGTTTATTTTTATCGCTGTATTTATCAAATATGTCTTAGAATATTAAGAAAAATTGCAATTATACGGTTTGGACGTAAGAACATTTTAATGTTATATTATATTGTGATAGTTTTTCAATCGAGACATATCATAAATATTGTTTTATTAATACCATCTGCAATAATTTCCATGTCGCCTAATATTCTACCGTATATGAACATATAATTTTGTTTTGAGACGGGAGACTCGGGAGATTTTGTCGTCTCCGTAATCCATTCAAGTATGATGCCAGTCGAATGATATTGATTTTATATGTATATATCGTAAAATATTCATTTTCACATATTCGAAGAACGGCACAATTATTATACTTACTCGCACATTTGAACAAATTATTTTCTAAGATTCATTGACGGCATATGTTCGGGATACTCCCTCTGGTGGATTTGTTTTCAGTATTATGCCCGATTAGGTTTAATAATTTAAGATTCGTTTTAAATTAAACGGGGCATTGTGATAATTTTCAAAAACGACAAAATTAAACAATGATTATTTTTTTCATATGCATAATAATATATAGATTCTATGAATTGTTGATAGTCAATTTTGTTAATTCTATTGATAATTTTAAAATTTAATCTTTTGTACATTTTTTTTTTGTTGTTTGCACATATGTATATAAATTTTATTTTAATTACTCATGTAAATATTTATTATTTCTAATTATATTTATCTTATTTTATTTTTTTGTTTTTCATTTTATTTTCATATTACGTATTATTTTTTTGTTTATTTTTGTATCCGGAGCTATGATCTCATTAACGTTATATCCGATTGACTGCCGAGATGGCTGATGAGATTTAGTAGAGAGTGAAAGGCTAGTAAAAAATATTTCATCCACATCTCTCAAAAATGATTTAGGTTAAAAGATGTTTCGAGAAGTTTAGTCCCGAATGTGAAATCTTTAGGGGTGTAGATGTAGCAGGCGAGGAATTATATTATTTTGTAGACGGAATCGTCTACGGGATTAATAGTTTGGGGGTCCCCGGAGTGACGTTTAACATAAACTGTGATTTAGGAAGTTGTCTGAGTGAAAAAGCTGGGTATTGTCTGAAATTGGCCATGTGTGGGCACTTACAATTAGCGCAGTTGGGGTTAACATAATAAAACTTTCTACGAGGGTATAAGCTAATGAGGTATGTGCGAATTTTTATTTACGAATGAGATTCGGTAAAAAAAAATATGCAGAAGTTTCACTTTTCCCAAAAAAATCTTTGTTCTCTCATGTCTTGTGCGCTAACGATCACATCTGTCATAGGTTCTTCAGACGTTCTTGGTCTTCTGGGTCCTCATCTCCTTGAATCTATTCTGATGAATGAGTTACAGTATTTAATACGTTTCGGGATGTTGCATTATATGACCGAAATAACTCAGTTTCCTTATTTTTGCGGTTATTAAATTCTCCCAAAATCTAAAAAAACCCAACTGTCACGGAGGATGCGTCTCTACAACCACAATTCAAACTCTTCTAGGCGTTTAATCACCTTTTTCTGAGCATCCATGCCTCTACTCATTACAGAAAGACAGAAAACACTTAGTCGCCCTCAAAAATTCTTCAAAAATGAGTAAAAAATCACCAAGGGTAAAAATGTGAAACCTTTTCGTCAGCCAACAACAAAATGGGCATCCAATATGGATAATAATGTCAAGATACGTCAGGGATAAGTGTATCAACAATGCAGAAAAGGATTCTGCATATTTTTTATCAAACCCTGCACTCAAAATGGATCAGGGAGTAGAGATTTTTGGCATCCTCGCGATTTTTAACTTAAACTCGCACAATGGGAAGTTTTATTAATCATAGAATTTGTCATAATTGTTCAGTGAAGTGTTTTTTTTAATTTGTCTCGTCGTAAATATACTCGGAATTCCTTTACCCCTTTGACCGCTATGGTCACACAAGTGTTAATTCACCTTACACGCTAGCGATACCCGCTGGAAGCTTCGTGTAAGAATTATTTGGATAATCATTAGATTCATGGGAATATCTAGAATATATAAGCATAGTTAATACATTTGAGTTTATTGAGTTTCGGTGACGTGTGTGCTGCTCGAGCCACGTCCGATTATTATCGTTTTAATTCACACGTTGACAGCTCAGCTTTCGGGGTTATGGCTGGCGATTTGACCCGTATTAAAAGAGCCTAGTTAATCTGGAGAACAATCGTCGCAATCTCGGCCTCAGGGTTGAGTCGAACGCGTCTCTGACGGGTCTCGGGATGAAAGAAATCCGCGCTCGGCGGAGATTGCGTACTGTCCTCCAGGTCACAAAGATCCGCATCGGTTTAGGAGGCCATTTAAATGAATCAAGTTTTTTTTGAGAGATTGGCATGTTTAATGGAATAGAGTGGATTACGGAGTGTTTACGGATACATCAGTGTTGTAGTGATGTCAACTACGATATATATTTCGACGCATTCCAACAAATGACGAAGGCAAACATTGTATACCGCTTAATAATATCTGTAAAATTTATTTGGCACGGAAGCAATCATTAAAATGAATGTATTGTTTTATTAAACTAATTTAAATGATCAAATTGTGGATACATTTAATTTAATCCAACATAGTTTTGTCATAGTTTTGTTTAAAATAATATCGAATTTTACTGTCGAATCGTTTTGTTTTTCATATTTATTGTAATCTTCATTTATAAACCTAACCTTATTGCCTCCACAGAAGAAAATTATGATCCTTATCTGTCTGACGGTGTTGGGTGTAATGGTAGCAAGTTACGTCTCCAGTTACTTCATATAATCATCTATGCCATTAAAGGTAATATATATTTTATCATCTCGACTAATATATTTTATTTTTCAATTCCATTAAAAATGCTGATAATGAGCAGAAGAAGATAATGATAATGATATGCTTAGCCATATTGGCCGTGGTGCTTGCCTCCACAATCGGCGGATATTTCGGAATGTGATTACGTCGCGTACCAGGAAAAAGTTTTTTATATATCTACACCTTAGTTAGCGCACCTGAGCTTTACTATCCAACGTGTATGACTCATAATCAGCAAAAATTATTATCCGTGTCACAATATGCATTTAAATATCACATGATATGCGGAAGAGACGACGTTTATTGATTTATGTATAGTTTCGGACGGAATGTTCACGTGTTACATTAATATATTGATGTTCGTTTATGTTGTAGGCATTGCACCTGTCCTGCTGGCGCCCGGTTCTACTATCACCACCTCTGTGTTTGTCTCTATTTATCACACTAATGACCCCAATATGTATATCTTGTATACCTGACATTGCTATGTGCCGTTAAGTGATCTCACTTAAAGATGTGTTCCAACCGCACTTCCGAACCTACATATCTTAAAAATATTCAGGATTTTAGTTGAGAAATGTCGTAGAATGCAGCACCCTCCTTCTCCCATAGTCAATGAGAATCCGTATTGTGATACCCGCACACTATTTAAAATGCATTATTAGTCCTAATACAATTTTATGAATATAATTAATGATAAAACAAGCATAAATATATATATTGTAGTCGTTATTATTGGTTATATGGACAAAATGATGTATGTCAGTAATCCAGAGTAGCGTCTTTAGATCAGATCTCTCACTAAACAAATTGTTTTACACGAATGCCGTAATATCATATGCGTTTCAATCGTTGAAAATGTATAAACGGATAGGTCTTCACGATTAAAAATTTCAGATAGCTTAGTTATTCATGAAAAACTTTTGAAATTATACGATACCCGATTATATTTCCATGTGATAATTGATGTACGTCGAGTTTGTTAGATATTTTATGATTGTATTCGTAATTAAATTACAACTGTACCTTCTCGTTCATAATAACACTGGTGAATAAGCCTTTCTACCATCAAATAAATAGCTCGAAATATATATAGAACGACAGTATTTTTACCAGTGTTGTGTATATTAAATATAAAATTCAAATACATATAGGAAATTTAATTTTAATAATTTTAAGGTTTGATAAATAAAATCTCTTGGTATCGCTATTGTTTGTTTCCGGTTTTTTTAGCGTGCATATCTCTATGCATCAGATGACAAATTGAATATTAAATAAAATTTGCAACGAACAGTGTTCTTTCGCACGGTAAAACGATACGAGTTTTTCCGATCAATTAAATATAGAATATGTGAAAATAATATATAGTGTTGCCGTGGATTGATATATTAAACAAACGGTGGATTGGTAATTAGTTGAATGGATAAATGAATGGAATATGAATGGACAATATTGAAACGAGTAAGTACGATGGAACGGTAGGGATTACAAAGTCGTGTGCAATTACAAATAGAATAATAAGGTTTTTTTTTATGTTAAAATATCGAAAGCGGTCGTCATGTGTGAAATTCCGCAAGAAATAAAATAATGTAAGTGTCTGTGGTGCTTTTCTTTATATTCTCTGATGATTTCTTGAAGCGTTATCAAAATTTCATTGTGTGCAGACACAAATATGTACAAATTATGATACGGTGAATTGATTTCGTTTCGTTTTTTACGTACGCATTAGTTCTTCGAGCATATGAGAGCGAAGTGCTCTAGCAATAATTATTTTATTACGACTCATAATGTATTGGTTTATCTTCAAAAGTGTGATATTTATAGAATCAGTTTAATGAATATACATACATATATATATTTGTTATAGTTAATTAATATTTATCTATAACGTTAATTTTATAGAGATTGACTCATTATATTTGAATAAATTGTTGTTACTTTTAAACCTTTTTAAAATTGTAAATTATATTTATTCAAATATATTGAAGATTTTGTAAACTGTACAGTTATGAAATTGTAGTTGTTATAGTTAGTTGAATTTTTAAAAATACTCTCTTAATTGATGTAATTCAAAATCGATCCTGACTCGGGTTGCATCTCTCGTATACATTCCGAGATCAATTCTCGAATGACATTAGAATTTATATGGCATGATTCCAATTTATGTATTTGGCTTAATTCTTGATGTATTTCAAAAGAACATATAAATAATGTTATAAAAATATTCTTTTAGGCATAATTGTGGTTATATAAAAAAAAAAACATGTTCTATCTATACATTTTAATTAATTGTTATATATATACATACATATATATAATCACGAAGTGTTCTACCGTATATTATATTTAATATTATGTGATATGGCAGCCGCATTATATCTTGTGTTTTGCAGAACTAATTCTGTACCATATTCTGCTCTTTCTGTATTCGAAGAAAGCGGCCTAAATGTTAATAACATTAATTATTATTAATCTAATTCAGTGTCATTTTTAACAATAATGTGAGCTATATTAACTATTTAAAATTCATACGCGTCAGTTGGAAAAAAAAAAAGCATTTCTCCATTTTATCTGTGTTGTCTGCTTCAAAGAGTAGTAAGTCATTTCAATTCTCCATGTGTGTTTCACATATAAGCAAGTGCTGAAAGCAATCGCATAGAAGTGAGTAACATTTTGAATATAAATGTAGACTTCTATCTAGATGCCTTTATATATAGTTTTTAAGTATTATAATGTTTGTGTGAACGGATAAGACGTACGAACGTTTTTGGATGATATTAAGGAAAAAAAAAATGCCGGAAAAGAGCGAAAAAAATCTGCCTATGTTGCCATGTCAATTTTCGTCCTGCTGTTTCCCGTCTTCCTTGTAAGGCAGGATTTATTGTATTATGATTTGCTAGTTGGAACTGACCCCCGTCTATCCCGCAGAACTAACTCGTAAGTCATAATGCACAACTGTCTCGGCGCGAGGCATATCTCAACAATTTGTAATTTATATTGTGCTGTTTATTTATGTTTTAATTATATTATTATTGTACAAAAGTGATTAAATTGTTAAATAATCCAAAGTGAAAATATTTAGTATATAGTTTTTTAGGTTTGTACATAATTAATATAAATACGTTCTAGCCAGCTTTCGGATATCTCATATAATTTATATAATTAACATAGATTAATGATATGTAAATCAATTATTATATTATAAAAAAAAATATATAGTTCATTGAGATTATTATTTGTAATCAGACATTTTTTCTTAAGAATTTGACTGCCTTCTATTTGGAAATACCTGACTAGCTGATTTTTCTTTTATATTATACAAACGAAACAATCCTCACAACAATGGATAATATTTTGAATTTTATAAGTATAATTCTGGTCTAGTCCAGATCCTTGTGTGTCAATTTTGTAGTATTCATTGCATCAATAGGACATAAGTTGTTGAGGAAATTGTCTATACAGCAAGTTGGCTTGTGATGTGCAAATTTTGCCTCCTTTTCCCACATAGTCATTTGTTGATTTGAACCTTTGAACTTGAAATTTAAGACATGTCAAGTATTGGCATTTTGGCCGTGAAATAATAGGATTTTTAAAAAACACTGGAATGGAATAATAAATTTTATAAGAAAGTTATATTGTATATTTGATAAGGATACTTGAAAGCATTCTCTCATTAATAATAATCATAATAAACGGTGTTTTCTGCCTATATCTCTCTAAAATGTTGTTTTATTATGTCTTCCATCCTATACAAACACAACCGATACTCTATTTACATTTTTTTTGTGCCTACGGTGTAGAACCGATTCGTTCAAATTGATTTTTTACAAAAAAACCTCATAACTTTTTTATTAATCAACATATCGAGCTGAAAATTCAACTCCTTCAACTACAACATTTACTGGATAGTAAATGTAATAAAAAATATTTATCTTGTAGCGGGAAATATTTGAAAAAGATGTTGCTCCATATGACTGAAAATACACGTTAAATATTGTTGTGACCGTGTCCAGCTCTTTACGGATATGTGGTATCCAATGGCTGCTGACGTGGCTGTTCCTAAGGGTAGTCAGCGTTTGGCGATGATGCGATTTCCACTGATTCTGAGGATGTTCGATATGTCCGGGCTTGTCTTCTCTGATGTCGTCTCATGGCAATGATGATCTTCGGAGGTGTAAGTATGATGATGTGCAAAATTGCTGACTTAGCGGGAGCTGAAGTTCAGCGGTTTGCAGCTTTGATGAATCGTATTCTTCATTGTGAGAGTGTGTGTCCGACGAGCTGGGCTCTAGTTGGGACTTTCGTCTGCACAAGACTCTTAGGCAGAGTCCTGGATAACTTCAGCTCAGGGTGAAGGTGTGATCCTTATTATATATTTTTTGTATTGCTACAACTATAGAGTATCTAACCAAATCAAAAATATTTGAAAAAACAAAACGTTGTAAAAGTTATAGCTGATCAAACGCACCCCGGACATATATAGAACAGTAATAGTGGGTATGTTGACCTACCTTGACGAGTACTTCGGGTATAACTACGACAATTCGTACGTACACTCTTGAGATGAAATCACCTAAGTAGCCAATGAAGTGGGGTTATTCGGGTTTGTTCTCGCTCCGACACACCCCTGAGAAGACACAGAACGCTCTATTAGCAACCAAGTTAGTATGGCCGATTGGGCCAGGCGCCTTTCTGACTGCGTTAAACATCTTCTCCCTATCTGCATTTAGGCTCGGGCACTCCTACAATACATGTTCCGATGTTTGTTCTGGCCACGGTGCCTGCAATGCCAAACTGACCTAGTGTTTGTCACGTAGGCTATTTCGGCATTGTAGGCGCCGTGGCCAGTGATGAACTGCGGAGTGAAATGACCCCGGACATGTGCAAAAACGCTTTTGTCATGGAATCCACGTTCCTCGTATACAAGAATACTCACTTAAGTTGAAGAAGCAAAACTCATTCGATTTCGTCGAGGATCTTTGGTCCAAACAAATTCGTGGATATAAAGACCATAATATTTAAAGGAAATCCATCTCTGAAATCGATTTATTTGTTAGTTAAGGGAAGTGATATCGAGCGTATAGAAGAGTTACAACCTTCAGCGGAATATGACATTTAGTATAAAATGCAGACTTCCGCCCGCAGTTGCAGTGTGAACATGCTCCTGCGTTTCTTTGCCATGAGGACTCTGGAGACTCTCCTCTCGTCCTTTCCATAGGAAACCACATCGACACAGCGTCGCATTTCTCATTGTTACTACAGATAAGCAAACCACAACCAGTGATGTTCTGGCCGCAGACTCCGCCTCAGCATCTCCGACTTCAGACTGCAGACTGGCATGCTATTGTCGGGCCCCCGGCCGGCCTCTCGTCGGGGATCACCAGGAAGAGTACCCCTCTGCTGATACTCTTGGCTCTGGACCGCCACGAGTGCCGTCAGTGCCAGAGATCGCCAATCAGAGATTACCCTAATATTATTGTTATTTAATAAATGTGTCGGATGTGTCATTATTTAACTGTGTTTGCATTTCTGTCTGTCCGAGTCACGAATCCCTTTTATATTTTCCATGTTTTTCCCTAACCTTTACGATGTTTTAAATCATGTGTTTTGAGAAATTTTGAAAAATCATATCGTACAATAACAGGCCCAGCCCTAAAAGGGCTGAATAGTAAAGATAAATCAATCATTTTGGGCCATAACCAAAGAAATTTTAGTGATTAACCTGTTAAGACGGAAGAAACGTATTGTTTAATCAAACCGGAGAAAAAACTACTTAAAAATTAATCAACAATATTTATAATAAAACAAAAATGGTTGACGAATAAGTTTTGACATCTTTTATTTTTTATTTATTAATTCATACTAAAAAAAGTGAATTATGAATATGTAAAAAATGTAAGTGGGACGTTATAATATAACGAGAAATCACACTTCCGCTATAATTGCTAATTTTAGCACTAAAACCGTGGGATTGTCTGATAAGCATGTTAATTAATCATGATAGTGATATTGATTTCAGAGTTTATAAAAAAGGTTTTCCTTTATTTGTCTGGGTTTGAAACAATGAAGCTAGCATCCGCAGCTGTTCCAGATGGAGGACCGACGGGCCTATTCATTCCCGCCTAAGTTTAGGAAAAAAAAATGAGATGATACGATTGTTGGATATGTATACCTGCGACGCCTTATCGAAGACGAGCGGCCTGCTACGGTACCGAAAATATCAGGCATCCGAAAGTCAGGCCACCTGCAAGGGCTTATGCCATTAGCGACGAGATACTAATAGGCCACATTGACCAAAATTATAAGCAGCTATAATTTAAATTCTAATTGGATTTTTTATCAAAATATGACAAAAAATGTATAACCTGGGACCCTTGGTAATCCGTTCTCACGAAATGGTTGATCAGGAAGGGGAACCGTCCTAGATCTAAATAGGGCGCTCCAAGTCCCAAATTTCAAAGTTCGGGTTTACCTCTGAAATCCCAGTGTCCACCTAAGATACCGACCGAGCTGATTACGCTCGTCGGGAAAGAACACACTCTCTCCGATTTCGCAATACGCTGACTTCGGTCGCGCTATTGCTGCAGTTTTGCGCAACATCCTTACGTTGCTGAAGCGTGATTTTCACCGTAAGCGGACAACACATATGACATCAGTGGCCGTGACAATCTTCGCTACAAGCCAATTAAGTTGGTGAAATCAACAGCAGAGATGGCCAAATCGACATCATCACTTCAACGCAATGAAACCGACGCAATCGCCATATCTACATCCTTCGCAACGTCCTTACGTCGCTGAAGCCGTGTCCTTTACTGTAAGCTGATGACACATCGGACATCATTGGCCCTTGCTGCCATAGAATTTTCGCTACAAGTGGATTGGGGGAATCAGTGAAAACCACAGCAGAGACGAGCAGATCGACATCATCACTTTGAAGTAGTGAAGCCAGCGCGATTTATATATACCATATAATTCCTCGGAGCATAAATCCCCACAAATCTAACATAGATATCAGTTAAAGTGAATGTTTCCTTTCCCTGGCTAGCCGGTCTATAATTACTGAATTGTACTCGATAATAGGGATTTCTCCATCGCAGGTATAATATCATTAAAAAAAACATGTTTTGTTTATGCACATGTACACGTACATTTTATTATATTATTTTTATGTCAGAATCACGGCAATTCTGACAAGTTCATAAAAGAACGTTGTGGCATCAAAGGGTTAATACATAATACAAAAATGAATTGAGTTTTTAAATTAGTTTTGGCAATAAGAAAATCGATTCGTTTTAGACGATATCTTGAAAAAAAAAGTAATTAATAAATATAAGCTAATCAAAAAAATTCTAATTAACTTTATTTGTAATCGCAGAAAAAATTAATGCATGCACTTTGTGATGAATTTGCGTGGAAACAAGGATTATTACGGAGGAAAGATTTTTTAATAAAAAAGTAACAAATGCGTATGTTTAAATAGACATCGTCAATTTTATTTTAGTAAAACTCTATAACACAATAATGACGAAATAGATAAAAAATATGAATAAATATATTTTTGGTTCGTTTCACTTTATTTGTTCTAATCGTAATTATTAATATATATTAGTATATTATGATACATGGAAGACATGTTACATTGTATTTGTTCATTGCTTATTTGGACATAGATTCCCATCGTTTATATTTGATACAATTTCAGCCTCTTTTATGAGATGGAGTCCGTATTGACCATTTTTAGAAATTTGTTCGGGACCACGTAATGCAGCTTCTTTGATGAATTCCGTGACGATTTTACTGGAGACAACTGACATTTGAATCTTTCTTCCCCACGCAACAAGAGCCAATGGCTGTAATGATAAATAAAAATTGAGTAAATCATGAAAAATTATGAATATATATATATAGAACTTACGGTTTTCGGTTTCAGGAGATTGTATGGCGTGATAATATGTCTGTAGAGACATTTCGTAACTAGATTCCTCAATTTCTGAACCTCTAATTTATTTGCACACGGATGATACAGCATCACGATGGCTCCGTGCTCTAAATTATGTAACCATCGTTGTCTAGGAAGAAACATGTATTCTCCCCACTTGGCCCATAAAGGTCGATGAGTACCACTAAAACCATAAATAATATATTACTGATGATTCAATTAATTATAACGACTGAGAGATGATAAAATACACGCACAATGTCGGAATGATATCGTCGTAAACGATAGACTCACTCATACACATATGGTCGGCCTAAAAAATCAAATATATTATTATTAATCATAAAAATTATATTATAATGCATTATTTATTTAATAATAATTACTTTATACATGGGCGGAATGTTATCAATTTCTTCAATTGGTCGCACATTAATATCTGGCTCATAATATGAGTGAGGACTATAACAGGTGTGATTAATGGGATCGTTATTCCAGTCCACTTCTAATTTCCACTATAAAAATAATCATGCATATTAAATATGATAAAATTAATTTATTTAAAGTAAATATAATACCTTAGCATCATCACAATTCGGATTAGACACACCCATGGGTACTCTTTCATGATTCATCAAATGATTTGGCATAGAAAGCTCTGAATTTGAGGGATTTTCTGCAGGTTTCCGTGGAAACCATTTTCCGGGCCATGGAGTGCTTGTTTCGGTGTGGTTTACTAAAAAATATTTAATATTTCAGGTTAAAACTATTTATCACATACATTTATTTGTATTACTTTGTACGATACGAATAATTATTAGATCATGTATTTACAGCTATCATCGTTAGATGTATGCGTTGTACATTTGATGATGGATATAAATTAATTAGTGATCGATTGGTGTAATTAAGATCGTGTCATGGTTGCTGTGTTGTTTTGAGATGAACATTTTATCACATATTATACATACCATTGAAGAAAGGAAACGTGAAGCACTCAGCACATGAGGAGAGGGATAAAATAAATATGCAAAATAAAATACTGGACATTATTTAGATCCTCACATAGAGAAACTTAATTACACCGATAACAACAGAACAGACGGAACGACGGCCGACAACTGTCAGTTTGACAGTACATACACTTCTTTTTCTTCTCGTTCGACTACCTAATGTAGTACATTAAGAGAGATAAGATAAATAAACGTCAATATTTAGGAATTAAAACATAATCGTATGCGTTAGTAATAACAACAGTCGAAAATTATTATATTACATGCATTTTTTTTTAAATAATATTAAAATACAGTACTTAATTATGTAAATATAATTTCATTAGCTGTATTATTACATTAATTCGAAAACTATTCGTATGGTAAATAATGTATGAAAATTATCTAAATTAGCGTTGCAGGATAACGTAAGGGGTATTTAGACTCCTACAAATTCTTAAAAAAATACGATTACAAAAGCTATTGTTTTTATTGAACATCAATACAATTGCCTCTTATGATATTATCGGTTGTTATTTAAGAATTATAACAATGGTTTGATGGAGCAAAGTAATCCATTTAGTGTTGCAACGCCTGTTCGTAAACTCAGATAATTGTGAGGTTATGTAAATCTGTCAAAGATTTATTGGTATTTAACATAAACAGAGCTACATATGAACAATATTACGATTTATTGCAACGTATATATTGAAAATATTTTTTTACATAAATGAATTTATTTATTTGACTACAATGAATGGATGGCATAACCAAAAGATTTCAAAGCGCCATTCGTTAATATTAATATTAATATTATTTCAGTAGGTTTGAAATTTATATAATTTATTTATAATTATTTCTACAACGTTGGATAGATGGCATTAAATTAATTAATTCCAACGCACTAAACTACTGCATGCAGAGGTAATGGATCTCTTCCACTTACATATCCTCTGGACAGTGTTATAAATAATTCCCTGAATTCATAGTTTTCGTCACTTATCCGACTATAATATAGCTCAGTCGCAGTTAATCTAATTTATCGTAATAATATGCACGTCACTTACAAACAATTACACTAGTTCTATAAATATCTCATATATCTACGTTATACGGTGATCAGAAATTCATTAAGACTAAAAAGTATTATACAATTTTACATTAAAAATATCTATTTTATTTTGCAACAGAATATAAAAAAATATTTCTAAGCATTATTAAAAACTATTATTATTTTAAAAAGAATTTATTATATTATCATTGCTTAGAGCAAGTATATCGCAAAAAATAGATTTTCGTCATTAGTAAATATTTAATATAGAAATGCATACGTATTTGAATTTGGCGGATATTTTGATGTTTGCGAACAGGGGTTGATCGGAGTTAAGTTGGCAGTCCTGCGCTCGGTTTGACAGGCGGGTGACAGGAGAGGCGCTGGTTGCGTAATGTGATGCGGGGCCATGTCCTACTCCGAGCTGGAGGCGGCCTACCGCGAGCTGCAGCCCGCGCACTTCTACGTCGGCGACGACGGCTCCATCCTGCCGCTGCCGCTGAGAGCTGTACGACACATGCACATCAACATGCCTTACATGCAAACAATATAGCGAATCTCTAAACTTAAATAATTAAATTGGCAGCTTTTAGAAAATCAATTCAGTAAAATAAAACAGTTATAATCATTACTGGGGATTCCGAAAATTAGATAAATCATTTGTCATTTAATCTAATATTGATTAATAATATATTTTCATATATATATATTAAAAGGTTAAGCATAGCGTTAAAAATTTAAACATAATTGTTTTATCGTTGAGTTTTTGCAACGGTTTATTAAATCAATAATAACTTGTTAGTTCAATATTCTAATAAAATTTGGATAAAAATCAAATTGTGCAAGATATATATGTTATTAAATAAAATTAAATTTCTATAAAAATATATAAATATATGAGTGCATTTTATTTTTCTGAGAAAAACAAACGCAACGAGTATATTTGCACATGATAGTTTTATTTTTAGTCACTACGATTCTCAATTTGCCGCCAGTACAAACTGAAATATAAAAAAAATATTGCAATACCTTATATTGTATGTTTATCTCTTATACGATAGTGTCTTATCTGATAATGTTATCTATCTTAACAGGTTTAACAAAAGTTATAGACATTGAAATGTAATGGTGCTAAATTCATTTAAGAGTAACCAATTTATTCACCATGTTATCGTAAACAGCTCTTGATATTGTATATATAAAGATTTATAATGAATTATATAAAGTTTCAATTTAAATGTTACTAGGAGTTTATATGATTTGTAGTAATCTGGCATAATTTCATCATTCCACTAATTTTTCATATCTCACCCGCTTCATCGCATAAAAGAATAAAGCCGACTACGAACGTCTGATTAAATAATATCGATTAATCTATCGGAAATAGTTATGAAATTAAATCAAGATACCGATGATAAATACGTTTATAATTGATTTGTATTTACGATGCAATAAAATTTAAAATAGAAAGGGTTTTATAACCGCAGGTTTAAATCGGCGCGCTTAATCGCTACGAGATCTCAAGTTTACATTGGTATGTTTAATGAAATTCATAAATCTGTTTACATTGCGTTGGATTAAATTCGAATAAGCTTCAGTACGCTCTTTGTTTTTCGAGAAAACATGTACGGAACCGCTAGAAAGACGTCGTTAACGTTTAACATATGCATATTTCCGAGAATTGTACGTACACGTTTATATACCACAATAAAAATCTTATTTGTATGCGAAATTAATCATTTTTTAAATTGCGTTATTAGTACGTAGACGTTACTTCAATTCTACGATAGAACAAGGTCAAATTAATCAGTGTTCGTCGGAATAAATCACATTAAACGTGCTGAATCTCCGCGGATCAATTTAATGTTTCAGTGTTAAACTTGTTTGTTCGGCGTCAGGCCGTTTACATTCGTATTATTCAATTTTTTGCAATCAAATTAAACGTCGATCGCTATCAATCATACCGTTTTCCAACTGCACCGCCTCATATCATTCCGTCATTCAAATAATACGTCTCACTACATATAAGCATATAATTTGTGTCACATGTTCTTTATCTTTGTAAGGTTTCCTTGTGTAAGTGTTTATATTTCAAGTTAATGGTTTATGTATTACACATATTGAGGAAAAGATAAAAACATATTATATAAGTACATTGCGAATATAATCTAGTGTTTTGTGATTCGTATAAACATTTACTGTCAGAATGGAATGGACATGGTTAAAGGATTGGTGGAGACTAACGAAATGGAAAAAAACCGCTACCGTCGCCGAAGAAGACATTTGTTATTGTGATGAGTGTTTTCAAAATGTCAGTGATATTTGTTTATCTTATTGGTGATATGTTTTAATTTAAAATAAATAAATTGGATTTGGGTATTGATTTCATTCGGGGATTTTTATTTAAATATTTATTATTATTTCCGAGTTTATTGGTGATTTTTATTCGGGATTTTTTTTATAGGGTGAGCTAGAGGCGCAGGATGGATCCGACTCGGACGACAGCGAGAAGAAAGTGGTCGTGGGCGTGTGCGCCATGGCCAAAAAGTCGCAGTCCAAGCCGATGAAGGAAATTCTCACGCGGCTGGATGAGTTCGAATACATTAAAATGCTTGTGTTTCCCGAGGAGGTTATCTTAAAGGTTCTCAATATAAAAATCTAACAACTGGGTGTAACAAGATACCAGCTGGCTTTTGTTTGCTATATTCTGGATATGTATTTGATTAAAATTTAGTTTTTCAGTAAAACGCCACTGTCTGTCGTAATCGTTGTCTCAGAAGTATGTTTTCTTATTTATGTTCGGTATTTATGCGCCAACTGATTGCCGTTAACATTATTAATGTTTAAATGATGATTGATTTTGTTGCACCCAAGAATTTGTTTCATGTGTGATACACTAACGCATGTACAGTCTTTTGTTATCTTCGGCTCGGATCTGATCGGTTTATTTTAAATATTGTTATATAATTTTTGCATGGTTGTTTCTGTGCGAGAAATGCATGCTTGGAATTGCTCTAAATAGACATATAAATAAATATAAATACGATATTTGCATTAATTTTCCCGATACGTTTTATTATCCTTTAAACGCCCAGTGGTCCCCGCACGGGACCGCAGATTTGCGTCGTTCAATGCCCTATGGTCCCGTACAGGACCAGTGATTATGGTACATTTTGCAATCAGATTACACTGACTTATGATTTTAGAGATATAATTATTTTTGTCGCGAATATTTCGCAAAAAATGCTTGGGCAGTGGGCTTACTCTATTGCGCACGGCACACGGGCGCTTAAAGGTTAAACATCGTTTACTGCAGATTTTTATATTTTACATATTGACAATATTGATTACAATATTCGGAGTCAAATATTGTTTAGATAAATTGGGAAAATTAAGATAAATTCAAACTATATAATTAAATAACAATAGATCAAAGTTACTTCTCGTAACTAACAATTTTTTCTCACCTGTATGTAAATTATTGCTATAGTGTATCTATCATCTATTAGTTTCTATTTAATTTAGGTTATGGGAATGATTTTGTGTGATTAAAATAATTTAGAAACGTAATTTAATCGCTTCATCCTTCATTTTTATTAAAAAAATCTTTTGTATATAAAAGATTTATAGAAAAAAATGTTTATATTTGGTAAAAATTGTATTTTGTTACTCATTTAATAAGCGAGCGAAGGGGAAGTGATTAAATATGTCTATAGTATTTATTTGGTACGTTTAAGTATAGTATTTGTAGAATATTTACATTAACTCATTGCCTACGGGGTTCGTAGATTCCACGTCAAAACGTTTTGCGTATCACACGCTAGCTGACGCTATGCGGTTGATCTGCTGTGACTTTTTGGTTAGATTGTCGATAGTTGTAGTAATACAAAAAAAAGTATTGAGACCTTGATTAAATATTGGACAAATGCGGAAAGTGCATATAAAACTATTTATTTGAAATATTTTTGTCGGTAATTGTTTAATGTATTTACTGCAAAATGAACACCATTTAAGAATTTATTTATTTACAGTAAACCCCCCTATAATGTACACCCCTATAACGTCCCCCCCTATTATAATATTTTATTATTTTATAAAATGAACTAATAAAAAGTTGCGGAAAGATTACCTCAGCCAAAATACAAAAGGATATCGCTCATCGCGCGAGTCAAGTCATTTGTGCTGGTAAACACGTAAAAATGTAAAAAAAAAAGAAAAATGAAAATGTTTGATTTACTGATTTCCTTCAAAGGAAATAAAATGAAATCAAAAAATAAAATTGAAAAACCTTAACCCCATATAACGTCCCTCCTAAAACGTGGAACCTGTCTTGACATTATAGGGGGGTTTACTGTAAAATATTTACTGTAATATAAAAATATCGATTTAATTTTTTCTACTAATTAATGAGACGCGGAGGTGACGTGGGCACATAGCGACGGTTCACCGTGATGTTTTTTCTCGCTTAAGTTGTAAAACAATATTGTTTTTGTATTTTTTTTTTGCAATTGGGGACAATAAAGGTCAAGGATTATTTCTATTTATTCATTAGATTATTTTAGACAAATACCAAGACTTGGGGTCCCAAATAGACCCCATCGGCACGGCTAGGTTAATTTAAATTCTACATGTCCCAAATTTTTTGTATTTGTATATTTTCATACATTTATTTCAAACAAAATAGACCCCATCGACTAGCGGGGTTAGTTTTGAGCCGTCATGACGGATCCGTTAATAATAGAGCTATGTTTTTTTTGTAAAAACAACGTTTCAGCTAATTTTGGCAAATGAGCCGCCCTGCCTCAACGCATGTTTGTCTGTGATCCGCCCCGTAAGCAATGTGTTAATATTCAGATGAGAAAATCTGCAACCTCAGTTAAAAAATTGACATAGAATCTAACGTGTTCACAAATTGCTCCCGAAAAAATTCCAAAATGAATTTACGTTAGTAATAGGCAAAAGTATTTTTTTTGCCTGGTCTGTATTTTGTTCGAAACATGAACGCAAGTAATTACGCGGAAAGTAATTTCTCTATTTCGTGTGATTTTTTTCCCCCAATAAATATGTTATTTTTTGAATAATAACTTTAGATTTGTGTCAATTATATCTTATTTATTATATAAATAATATTTTATTATTATTATTGATCTTTAAATTAATAAATCGTTTAATATGTTTGCTATAAAATAAGTTTACGTTGAAACCTTACCCCGCGATAGGTTCCATTGTAAATCATTATCTCGTGTTTATTTCTATAATATTCAATGAATTTTACATTGATAGCAGCCAGTTGAGGAATGGCCGATTTGTGATTGTCTCATTTCGTTTCACTCTAAGGGATTTCCGTTAGAAAAGGCAATTCAATATGAAAATTTGAGAAATCCCTACGTTATCAATAATCTACACATGCAGTACGATATACAGGTAATATATATTTAAATATAATCAAAATACATATATTTTTAAATATTAAACTTTATTATTTAGGATCGTAGAAAAGTGTATTCGATATTGGAGGGTGAAGGCATTGAAATTCCGAGGTATGCCGTACTCGATCGAGACTCGCCAGATCCAAAGCGTAAGACACAAATTAATAATACGGAATTTTAATTTTGAATATTATTGATTTTATATATATTTTTTTTAATATTTAGATCATGAATTGGTCGAATCGGAGGATCACGTAGAAGTCAATGGAATAGTATTTAATAAACCTTTCGTAGAAAAGCCAGTTTCAGCCGAAGATCATAATATTTATATATATTATCCCACGTCTGCTGGCGGTGGGAGTCAACGATTATTTAGAAAGGTATTTAAAATGTTTAGAATATATTTATTTACTTGGCTATGATGGATGGATGGCATAACAGAATATTCAAAGCCCCACTCATCTATATAAAGATTTTAAAGATGCAAGGGAAATGAGTCTCTCACCCTTACATTCCCCTCCAGTGTCATAAAGAATTCCCAAGAATTCATAGATTTAAGTATCCGGATAGGTTAATCCTTCTTGCCAGAGGATTAACCTATCCGGGTACTAACTTAGCTCAGACGTGGTTGACTTACATGATCAAATTAATATATGTTACCTACAAGCCATGACACTGGCTAATTTTAATATTATTTCAGTTAGAACTGAAATTTATATAATTTGTTTATAATTATTTGTTAATTGAATCCATTAATTGATTCCAACGCGCCAACTACCTACATAAATATTTTTATCAATATGCGGAGGTAATGGTTCTCTTCCACTTACAAACCCCCTGGCCAGCGTCATTAAGAATTCCTGGAATTCATAATTTTCGTAGGTGGATTAACCTATCCGAGCAGTAACTTATCTCAGTCGCGGTTAACTTACATTATCGTAACAATATGTATGTTACCTACAAGCCATACCATTGGTATTTTTTTTATTAATATTTCGTGTTAATTTAAATGTTTTTGTATAAAATTTTAGATTGGAAGTAGAAGTAGTATTTATTCACCTGAATCACGTGTCCGTAAAACTGGATCGTTTATATATGAAGATTTTATGCCGACCGATGGTAAGTATATTATGCCAACCTATGGTAAGATGAACGATATGCGTAGAATTTTATAGTGTTTTTTAAAAATGTGCTCATTATAGGTACTGATGTTAAAGTCTACACCGTCGGTCCTGATTACGCACACGCTGAAGCCCGTAAAAGTCCGGCTTTGGACGGAAAGGTAGAAAGAGATTCCGAGGGTAAAGAAATAAGATATCCAGTCATTTTATCAAATCAAGAAAAATTGATATCGCGCAAAGTGTGCCTCGCTTTTAAGCAGACCGTATGCGGTTTTGATCTATTACGGTGATTATTTTTTTTTTTTGTAAAATATTGTCGTATTATTTTGCACGTTATTATATCTGTCTATATTTGTAGGGCAAATGGAAAATCTTTTGTGTGCGACGTGAATGGATTTAGTTTTGTTAAAAATTCCAATAAATATTACGACGATTGTGCTAAAATATTAGGAAATATGATATTGCGGGAGTTAGCTCCTACCCTCCATATACCGTGGTCTGTGCCATTTCAATTAGATGATCCACCAATTGTGCCTACAACGTTCGGTAAGATGATGGAACTGAGATGCGTCGTCGCTGTTATAAGACATGGCGATCGTACGCCGAAACAAAAGATGAAAGTGGAAGTCAGACATCCTAAGTACGTAATTATTTTTTCGATCGATTCTATTATTACATTACGAATTTATTAATCGACGTTTGTTTTAATATCAGATTCTTTGAAATATTTGAAAAGTACGACGGGTATAAACACGGCCATGTAAAATTAAAACGTCCAAAACAACTGCAAGAAATTTTAGATATCGCACGAGCTCTATTGGCCGAAATACACACTAGACATGCCGATCCGGAAATTGAAGAGAAGCAAGGCAAACTTGAACAATTGAAAGGCGTTTTAGAAATGTTTGCATATCAATAAATAAATAGAATTAATAATTATTAACATGTATACGTTTTTATTATGATTATTTTCTAGGTATGGTCATTTCTCAGGAATTAATCGTAAAGTCCAAATGAAATATCAACCACGCGGACGTCCCAGAGGTTCCAGTTCAGATGATGGTAACACCAACATCAGCCGTATGCACATTTGTAGTTTCATTTTTTTAATTTAGCTTAATATTAATATAATTAATTTAATGTATGATAAGGTATTACTAAATTTTCTACCACTTCTAAAGCTTATAATGATATAAACAGTATTTATAGTTCTACGTATTTGACTTGTAACGCTCGTAATACATCATTGCTCATAGTCTCTACATAAATAAATGATGACCTATTAATCAATATGATTTTTTAAGCATTTTCTCTATACAAAGAAGTCAATTTAGAGGTTATGTTATTTTTTAATAAATATTTTATTCTTAACAGCACAAATTATGACCATCTAAAAAATCAATAGGGTATTGGCCTGTTTATATTTTTACTGAGATTATATTATTAATAATACATATAAAAAAATATGAAGAATTGTATATGCTACATTATTTGCCATTAATATTTATTAATTATACTTTAAATAGATTTTTATTAATTAATTAAAAATATTTAACTTGTACATACATTGCTACTAGCTTCTCTTTATTCAAAGTAATAGTAGAAAATTTGTTATTGTATTTTTTAAATGGTTGATATTCCATATTGTATTTTAATTTAAACAATGAGCTTAAATATTATTTTCTTTGTAAATAAATGAGGCACGTAAGACTAATCTTATTTTGTTTTTATTTTGCTAAACACTTTAATTATTATTACATTACAATAAAATATTTAATCATATATAATAATTCGACATATTTTTTGCATTTCAAAACTAATAGTGTGGCTTGAGATTATTTCACTAAAAACATAAAAATTCTTTAATATTAAGTGATATGTAATTAATTTTAGTCATAGATTTTTGAGAATAATATTGAAATTAAAATAGATCAGATATTTATGTGTATATTCTCACTCTTTATTTTTTTTTAAAGCCGATGCTCCTGGTGATCCATCTCTGGTTCTCATCTTAAAGTGGGGCGGTGAGCTTACACCAGCGGGCAGGATTCAAGCCGAAGAACTCGGAAGGATATTTAGATGCATGTATCCTGGTGGACAAGGACGACATATCGGAGGTTATTTTATTATTTTTTATTCTGGATTATTTAGGATATTTTGGTGTAGTCGATGCTTTATCGTCTGAAGATGTTCTACTAGCCATTTCAAACTGAATCAAAAACACGAGATATGTGGTAACGGCTCCGATTATCATGTAGAGCACTGAAAAATCAATTTCGAAAAATCCGCACGCAGTAAATTCAACTTTTTGATGCAACATTTGTAACGAGAATATTTCAATCTGCAAAATTAAATATAGATTAAGCTACGCTCTAATATTGTTTATATAGAATGATCGTTGCTAACACTCATTCTAGCGAATTCGTCATTTTCGTTTGTGTCTATCATGTGCAATAAAATACTCGATAGATTTGCCTGAAAATTCAATTGTATCAGTATGCGTTGATCGATATTAAATGATATAATTATTGTTTTTGTACCTCGTCCTTAGTTTTAGAACACGCGTATGATATTGCATATAACGTAACGAAAAATAGAATCCCCCATATGGCTGTCGTCCATACATTCAAGTATGTCAGATCATAATTTTTGTTCGGGCTCAACATCAGATAGAAGAAATACAATTGCGTCACTAATACTACAAATGTAGTGCTCGTTATCAGCAGTATGTGTATGGAATAAAGCGAGTTGAGTTTCTTCGTAAGATGACATAATTTGTCATGGATCTCGCACAAAATGTTTATCGAATCTGTATTTGACGGTAGAACGTTGATGCATTTCAAATTATTCATTTGTTTTCCTAACATTTGTATGTTGAAAATACGCTTATTCTTTTTATATGTCCACGATGACTTAGGTTTGATATCAGGTGTAGACAAATGCGTGATGTATTCGTTGAGAGTCGAGAATCTACGGAAATATTCGTTATAGAGATATTTTTATAATGTTTTATTTGATTTATTTTTTTTACCGTTTATATATTAAATATACGCAGGTGATGAATTGACACGTGGATGTTAAATTCGTCATAAACGATAATATACAACCCGCCCAATAAATAAATGTCAAAACGGACGTGCCGACAAATGATCCGAAATCTATCGCTAAAACCACCAATAAAAATGTGTATATCAATATAACCGCACGTTTTATATATTTTTCCATTGCGTAATTGTTTAAATATATTCCGAGTCTCTTGAAATCTTCGTCGATTTTCTCGAACGTCGTGAATATCTCGCACAATTTTTTTCTCTTAATGAAAGCCATCGATAAAGTACATATGGACGTGATGATTCCTTTTCCTGTTCGAAATATATCCGAATAAATCGACAAGTAATCCGTGTGCTCTCCTTGCAAGTTATTTTGTTGAT
This sequence comes from Philopotamus ludificatus, assembly GCA_022495035.1. Lineage (NCBI taxonomy): Eukaryota > Metazoa > Arthropoda > Insecta > Trichoptera > Philopotamidae > Philopotamus > Philopotamus ludificatus. Next base: position 79,561 of record JAGXCT010035899.1, on the reverse strand, counting down.
ATTTAAACGCGGGATAAATAAACGTGGTCACTAAAAGTATGTGGATCATTGTTTGGATCATTCCCGGCTTTGAAACATTCCATTTGAATTTTTCTGTATTATACGTGTACGGAGCCAGTCCGAAAATTTTCGAAATGAAATAAATAGGATATAGTACGTCGTAAATATTACGGTTTTTATCCTTCTTTTTTGATTGTTTCATATTTCATCAATCTCAACTGTTCGGATCTACGTTTGTATGCACACTACATTCATCGAGTACTACGTGTAAATTATGCATAGCTTTTATAGTGATTAGAAAAGGCAATAATGGCCTATTGAATAATTTATCGATGAACATAAATGTGATGAAATTCTTTAGGGAAGATAATTTTATGACATTACAATTAATTAGGGATTATTATTATTAAATAATATTTTTTTATTTATTTATTTAAAGACAATTAATTGCTTTGTTATATGAAATTAAAAAATCTCATAAAAGAGATCACCGAAATGGCGACTTACTATTACGATCACCGAAATGGCGGATACTTTGCTTTTTCTATATCTACGTAATTGGCCAAGTGGTTTAATAGACTGATAGCATTGACTACTGGAGAGTTTTAGAGAAAACCTGAAAAAAAAGTACACACGAACGAGTTCGTTGGTAGTGAGGTGGCGCCCATAAGGCAACTCACACAGTAAGGGTACAAGAGGGTAAGGGTACGTGGTTCCAGATGTGAGTACCAAGCCAGCAGACTGGTTATCTGTCTGGTGCTGGTAAACTAAGTAGTCCCCTTGGAACGGTGGTCCTCTTTCGAGCGTTTCCCGTGCGTAAATACCATACAGATGGACCCGTCTGTTTCGTGATGATAGCGCATGTTGGATTTGATATGTATATCGATCTATACGAAGTTGACAGAATAGTACGGTGGTTTTACTTTCATGTTGAACAACTCAGGGGATGTAATGAATTTCGTACCCTCATGCTCTTGCCGTGCTTGATGTGATGATAGCGGGGGGAGGGGGGGGGGCGAAGCATTCTTTCCTGCAACGTGAGACGTTGAGTTTATGAGACGTAAGGCAAAGTGGGCTGGTCATGGCTCTCCTCTTGACCTAAATTCTCAAGAGTTACATATGCCAGGCAACCCTGAATTCATGCAGTGGGGTATATGCTCGGGTAAAATTCAAATTCCCTCATGTAGAGATATCTTAAATATTTTTTCTGGATTTGCTCTAGTCTGAGGATATTCGAAGCGTCATATGGCACCCAGGTAATAGATTCTGATTCAAGTAAACTCCGTACCAATGTATCGTATAGCAACCTTATAACCAAGTTGCTATGTATGTAATGAGAATTTCTCAAGAAAAAGCCCAACTTTCTTGAAGCTCTATTAGATACTTCGTATACATGTGAATTAACCTAAATTTAGAGTCAAACACTATTCCCAGATTTTTAATTGACAATTGCCTGGGAAGAGTTACGTTCCCAAGCGTGTAATCAAAGGTTAGAAATTCTTTTGATCTCGAAAACGTAATTTCCTGACATTTTCTAACACTAAGCGGGAGATTAGAAGTTCATTAGAGGTTCACAAATTAGAATCCCACAGGGTTCCAATTTGGGAACCCTGTGGGATTCCAATTTGGGATCATAGACACATGACGTTAGGGAGATGTGTATCACGTAATGTTTCCTCTTCTTCAAATAAGTGGAGAAAAATCGTAAGAGATGTCCGAGAATTCAAAACTATCTAATTTAGAATTGAGTCTAGTGTGGTCGACTTTATCAAAGTCGTTATAAATAACGTCGACCTGGACTCCCATATCCAGTCATTAATAAAAAAGTAAAAATATTATAAAATAATACAGGAGATTCGGCTGGAGCTCAAGGACTTGGTCTTCTTCGTCTACATTCTACATTCAGACACGATCTTAAAATATATGCATCGGACGAAGGACGAGTCCAAATGACCGCAGCCGCTTTTGCAAAAGGGTTGTTGGCTTTAGAGGGCGAACTGACACCGATCTTGGTTCAAATGGTCAAAAGTGCTAATACAAATGGATTACTTGATAACGATTGCGATTCCAGTAAATATCAGAATATGTAAGTTCAACACATTGCATAAAAATATTTAACGTACATGTTTCTGTTATATTGATTTATATTTCAGGGCGAAAGCACGTCTTCACGAATTAATGCAGGAAAATAGAGATTTCACTCCGGAAGAGAGGGCTCAAATAAATCCAGGGAACGCCCTCAGTATCAATCAAGCTTTGGATTTTGTTAAAAATCCCGTAAAGTGTTGCGTTCACGTTCATAATTTAATACAGTCGTTAATAAATGTCGTACATATTAAAAAAGACGACCCAAAAACTAAAGGTTTTATATTATATTTCAATTTGTGTTGAGAATATTTTTTTTAAGACGTCTTCATAAATTCTTACGATCGTTTTAGATGCGATATTATACCACGGCGAAACTTGGGAGTTGATGGGTAGACGATGGGGAAAGATTGAGAAAGACTTTTGTACGAAAAGCAAATCTTTTGATATTTCCAAAATTCCCGACATATACGATTGTATCAAATACGATCTACAGCACAATCAGCATACATTACAATTCGAATTAGCCGAAGAACTATATATTTACGCTAAATACTTGGCCGACATCGTAATACCTCAGGTATTTTTATTTTCGTTGAAATAAATCGCAGTTTTAAAATTATTTACTAATAGCGGCTCAAATTTTAAGGAATATGGATTAACTGTACAAGAGAAATTGACAATCGGACAAGGGATATGTACTCCGCTTTTGAAAAAAATTAAAGCTGATTTGCAACGTAACATTGAAGAATCCGGAGAGGAGAGCGTTAATCGTCTCAATCCCAGGTTGTAATTTTACTCTGCTATTATTTATTATTAACTTTATTTATTGTTCTTAATCTTTACAATGTAATTAAATATAGATATAGCCATGGTGTGTCAAGTCCTGGACGTCATGTCCGAACCAGGCTTTATTTCACTAGCGAGAGTCATGTACATTCCCTTTTAACGGTTTTAAGATATGGAGGTTTACTTGACGTGAGTATTATTTATTGTATATATGTTTTTTTTTATATTATAGTCAACTTAATCCTGTATCTATTATGTCCAGTTGACACAAAATACATGGAGTTGACTAAAAGCCCAAGAAAACTAATAAATTCTTGTGATAGTCGATAATGTGATATGATAGGTGATAGTGCACCCCTGGAAAAATATGTACATGTGCGTGTACAGGTATCATGTGTATTATGTGCATAAAAAAATTTGGTCTCTAATGGATTTCTCACCACAGAGCCAGTATACCATGGGAAGGAAAACCGTAATCTGTTGACCAATAATTGGTCTAGTCTCGATACTTTCCTTCTTTCTAGGGGACCCCTTTCTGGGGAGGTCTTTCCCATGATGAAAGGATTGCTATTGCGCGACAGGGCTAATAATCACCTTGCGACCGGCTACTTGAGACTCGTTTTGGGCAGATGTGCATATGTATGCCTGTGTATCTATATAGGTGTGTGTGTGTGGTCGCTCGCTACTTGTCTCTCGTGAATCGTTATAAGCAGATAACTAGAGATACGTGATTATCGCATTTTGCGATAAATGCGACATAGAAGCGATAAGAGCGATAAATGCGATATAATTGCGAAATTTTCCATATATCGATCTCTCGGTTATAACATAGAGTGGCATTTGCCTATGGAAACCAAGAAGCTACTTCTTGAAACAGACGAACACACCAGCTAGAATTAATAGATATTCTTAAGTGGGTTTCCGTAAAAGTTATTAAATCTCGAGTCACATTTAAATATACATGAAACGAATGTGTTTTATAAACTTTAAATCATCTGTTCCAACCCGCATGTAGCTGGAAGTAGATGTAATTTCAAATTGATGAAGCGATGTAATTAATAAAGAAACTTACCTTTGTTTTAACATTAGCAACATCAATAGAAACATGTTTCGATGATAAACTTTAATAATTTTAATCATTATATCATTTTTTTAATCGGTGTATTCCTGTATTTCTATTTAATTTCAAGCGTTTTTTTATATCAATATGTATATAAGTTTAAAAATTATGTATAAATTAGACTTTTTAACTTCAAATTCGTAATTAAGAAATAAACGTTAAATAGATGCTAAAATTTTCATTTTAAATGCTATTTTTTTAAAAAAATAGATGCTAAAATACGTGTCTCTACAGACAAACCCCCTCCTACTTGCCTGGACACAGTCGAATCCGATACCAACATGGTAGAAGATGTACATTCTATGTCAGCAATGGCTAAGAGAGGGAAACTCTTTACAAAACCGCATACCAAAACGGCTTGGGTCACCGCGGTATTGACACGAAAGAGGAGCCCTCACGTCACGTGTGAGACTCAGGTTCCTTAGGTCTCGACTGCCATTCGAGAGTCTGGCAAGGCCTATACGCTCAGCAGTGAGTGTCTCGTGGCCGGCAAATGATGATGATGATGCAATATATATTATAGAAATTCTCTATAATGTTTGTTATTATAGGTGGGGAGAGATGAGCAATGGAGACGAGCCATGGAATATGTATCGATGGTATCGGAGCTAAATTATATGTCACAAATTGTGGTTATGCTATATGAAGATCCAACAAAAGATCCATTCTCCGAAGAAAGGTAATTAATTATCATTGAATTTTTTCAAAATGTTAATAATACACTCAACTCTTTTTTTACACGGTCGATACATTCCAAAAAAAACTGTTTAAAAAAGTGATTTTGTTATTGAATCAAATCTATTTAAATTATTTAGAAAATAATTATTTAGAATAGACCGTTTAAAAAAAGAGTTGAGTGTAGATGACATAATCGTATTTAATGGCCATATTTTTTGCTATTAAGATTAAAAAAAAGTGAATGCTGTCATTTCATTCATTTTTTTTTATTTGTATATAATTTTTTATTGAATATTTGCATTTAATAATACGTTCTGGATGACGATTACATTAAAAATATTCTAGATTTCATGTTGAACTGCACTTCAGTCCCGGAGTCAATTGCTGTGTCCAAAAAAATCTACCTCCAGGTCCCGGTTTTCGCCCACACAGTAGAAATGAATCGGCGAATCCCAAAAATTCAGTTTGTTCACAAATTACAATTGACTTTATCATCATGTAAATATGAATCGGTAACGATTATACTCTCTTATTTATAGGGAATCGATGAAGTTAAATGTATCGAGGAAGAGAGTGAATTAACATTCGACGACGATCAAACTGGTAGTCAAGAAACTATAAGAGGCGTACGTATTGCATATATAATTTTAATATCGATATTCGATATAAATAAATATTTTTGTGTTCGACAGGATAAATTTGAGGATCAAAAATCGAGTCCGGTTATAACTCCTGTGAAATCGAGGAGCAATCTTAAACCGTCGAATCCAATTCCCATATGGTAAATAGTATAAATGATTCACATGTTAAATATGGATTTATTTGCGATATTTCGTTGTAGCAATTTTCATCATACCGTAAGTGGACACGAGGCGATGGAGCTAGCTAAACGGTTGAACGTAGAGCTTCACAGCTCGACGCACAGCACTCAGGGCACTCCGGATAACGCGCGGCAGAAAGTACACGGCTCGCCGGAACCGCGCGCACGTAGTCTCGACCAACAAAAACCGGGACATGAAAGTACAGGTATGGATATAGTTAGTAAGTGGATATATGAAAATGTTTTTTTTTATTTTTCATAGATAGAATACATTTTTTTTTTAAATTTAACACATTAATGATTTTGATAATACACTATTATTTGATTTAGTATTAAAATAGGATTTAGATTAATGTTGGCTATGTTTCCGATGCAAAAATATTTTCATAAACTTCTTGCGAGGCTTTTTTATTTATTCGTTCGTGCATTTCCCGATCTAGTTCGATTTGGTAACGATCTTTGATAAAATTTAAGTGAATAGCGGTTTGTGAAAATATATTTTTCATGGTCAATTTATATCAAAAACTATTTTATATTATTATTTTTAGCTGTGTCAATTATTTTTAAATGACAGACATTTTAATTTTTCTTACACATAACCCTTGGAATAATACGTACATTTGATACGAAATTAAGGATTATGTGTAAAATACTATGCATCACTTCACTGCAGTTTTAATATCGGGTTTTTTCAAAAGAAATCAATTTTTTTTTGTTGTCGTATAAAATTGTATTTTTCTAAATGATTTACAAACATTATTCCAAAATATAATTTCCATTGTTATTTACAAGCTTTTCCCATCTTTATTGTCAATTTTCGATCCCCAATATCGATCTTATAAAAGCTGGGAGCTTTTGACGCAAAATATGAATCAAGATTTTTGTCATTAACTGCACTTAAATTTTTTTATCATTCAGTGAATGTTTTAACGATCGAAATAGGTGATAATCCGACGGGGCTAGATATGGTGAATATGGGGGATATGAAAGTACTTCCCATTTCAGTTGTTTAATTTTTTTATCGATTATGTTGGAAAATAACACTCAATAATTTCCGATGTATCTAATTGCCGACAATAAACTTCTGTAGTTACGGTTTCGCCAGATTTTAATAATTCATAGTGAATAACTCCACTTATATTCCACCAAATGCATAAAAGCTCTTTCCGAAATGTCAATCCTGGTTTAGGGGTTGGAATGGAGAAGGGGTTTTAAATGTCTCCATGTTGTTGCTACTGTAGATAGTCTTTGTGATAATTCTATGGTTTAGCGAGGATCTGATTCAATTAGAAATGTCAGGGCATTGTCATCGAAATTTGAGGGTCTTCCTGAATTATGGATGTCTTTTTAATCTGTTGCCCGATTTAAATCGTCGAAACCAAAATTGACATTCGTTTACTGCACTGGTCCGTATAACTCGTTGATTTTTTTTGTGGCTTTCGTGGCGTTCAGGCCCCATACAAAAAAACAACATGGCGTGACGAATATGTTTTACCCCTAATAATAAAAAAATATATACAGTAAACCCCCCTATAACGTACATTCCCATAAGTCCCCCCCTATAACGTTTGCGGCGGTTTTTTTCTATAACGTCGATCCCCCCCTATAATGTAATTTTTTGAAAACACTTTATTAGAATTTTCATAAAAGTATTTTGTACATATCTGTACTTTAAATGCATTCGCGCATTGACAAAATGTCAGTAGCTCCGTGTTGTTTGACATCGACACGCATCCGGCGAAACTAAATACAAATATTTGGTGATTCATTGGCACAAGGCTTTCGGTGAACATTCCAGGGATATTCACACAATACAGTAGGAAAATATTTTCTACTTTTATATCCATGGGGCAATTATAATCAAATGAAATCAATGCACATGGTTTTATAAACTAACGTTATGTAATACCCGTGCATATCTTTTAAGCTTAATAATAGCCATGATCTAATTTCTGTCGGGCCTCTGCAATAATTATTCCCATAAGGAATTAATGGGATTTCTTTGATGTTTGATTCAATACTTTGTGGACGTTGGGATAAAACAAATTCCCGGAATAGTTTTATTATATTTATTCATCATATGCTGGCATTTTATAAAATGAACTAATAAAATAATGGCGTTGATCTGCCCTGCCCGAAAGTTGCGGCTAGATTACGTCAGTCAAAATACGAGAGTATATCGCTCATCGCGCGAGCTAAGTCATTTATGCTGGTTAACACGTAACAAATGTAAAAAAAAAGAAAAAAAATGGAAATAAAATTGAAAAACCTAATATGTGGAACCTATCTTGACGTTATAGGAGGGTTTACCGTATTACACAAACACTAAAGCCGACAAACGATACAAAAAAAAAATAACTTACGAAGATGTTCAAAATAATTGATTTCTTTTGAAAAAACTTAATATTTATTTGGCAATATGCGTACGTTGTTTCCGAATAATTCTTCATAGAGTCCTCGTAACGATTTAAATTATTCTAATAATGCCGATTGATTCTTGTGGCATCGTACCGTCGACGCATGTACTTTCAGTGTGTGCATTTTTGTAATATTTCATGTTTAGTATTTAATCCGATTGTACTTTATCTTATTTTAATCCACTTGGTATGTTTAATGTAGTATTTTTTTATAATGGCATGGATTTGTAATTAGTGGAAGCAGTGTGTCGAGATAAACAACTCTCCTCAGTCAAGCGTAATGTCGTTATGGAAAAGCCACATTACCAAAGTCTGCAATCTGTTAATAACCAAGGTATGATCATAGTAGTCAAATAATTAAGATACATAAAGAGCTGACCGTTACTCAATTAGTGTAATATTAAACGATTCAACGTCGATTGTTGCATAATCACCGAATAATTAATAATATTATTTACATTATTTAACGTTCAGCCGTATTATACGATTAGCTAATTAATTATTTTATCAGACATAGCTGATCTATTACTTGATTGCTTGAGTGCATTTTATTATTTAAAAATTTCTGTATAAATTTTATGATAACATTATGGATTAATTCGTGGATAAGTTCGGCCGTATTGTTTTGGTTCAGATTCTTCGAAATATATTTTGTTACATAAGTGATAAAGACATGAGATATTAGCTTTAAAGATAAAAAGGAATACGGATATTATTCAGACTCGATGAAGACATTTAAAAAAATATAAGTGGTTCAAAATCCGCTTTATATAACGAGTCTTGTTATGATGGTACTCTTTCAAACTGATCAGAGATTCTTCAGCCATGACGTCCTTTGTCTGAATACCTAATGATCAATAATATAATCGAGGTTCGGTGAATTTCGAGTTTAATTAATGTATCAATTCATTGCTAGAAACAAAAAATGATTGCCTAGTGTTGTAATTCGAGTTGCAGTCTCATGTCCAGTGGCGGATTTACCCTTAGGCGTATAAGGCGCGCCCTTATACGCCTAAGTTCCAAAATTCAAGGGGCCTCAAAGTTTGTATTAAAAATTCCCTAAATTCCTTCAAATGAATAACGCCAACTATGATGTGTTTACCCTAGCGGTCATATTTCGTGCAATATGCATGGTGTATATTCCCATTAATACCAATACCCTTTCAAGAACAAGGGGCCCAGATTTTTTTATGGTCATTTAGAGGCCCCCTAAGGGCCCCAGAATTTTTGATAAAAAATAATGTAACGTGATAAGCTAATAAAATAGAATAAAGAGAAGAAGCAATACAAAATAAGTCATTAAATTTTGTTTTTCTGTCTGTCTTTTTAAATAAAGTGATGTGAAAATAAATACCCTTCCCCAAAACATTAAAAAATATAAATATTAATTTAAATCGGAGATGCATAAATATGATTTTATGGTCCTTTGAGAGCTGGTGGAAAAAATTGGCGAATGTAATCAAGAATAGTGAAAATTTTCTTCTTTTATTTTTTTTATTCAATTTCAAAAATTACCATTTCTTATTGTTAAAATCAATGAATAGATTATTTTTATTAATACGTTTTTATAAAACGCTTTTTTGTTGGGGGAGAGGGGGCCTCAAAATTGAATTGCGCCTGGGGCCTCTAAATTGCTACTAAATCCGTCATTTTTAAGACTGGAACTCAAGACGTTTTTAATCGAGGCTCAAAATTGAATATCAATTTAGAATATTTTTTAGTTTTTTAATTCATGGTAAAATATATTTATCCCTTTTTGGACAGTCAAGTCTTTTTTGTCGGTCGATTGTCGAGTCCCAGCTTTTTACTAAAGGTTTAAGTCATTTTTAAAAAAAGGTCAAAGGTTTTAAGTTTCGAAAGCTGAGACCTTAAATGGCTAAAAGTCGTTTGCAACACTAATATTGTCCCAAGTTTTATCTAAAATGAATCATCACTGGAGAGATAGGGAGCAGATAAATAATTTATTATAATAAAATAGCAGTGGATCTAACAATATAAAGATCTGATACTAAAAATCCAACTTATTCATAGTTTAATCCAAAGTATTATTATAAAAAAAATAATTAGGGTATCGGATGCTGGATCTCAATGCAGTAATACAATAAACCCTCTTATTATATGGTGCATTGGTTCTACATGATGACTATGCTTTCGGAAATACTATATTTAATCGATAGACGTTTTTTCAGACACTTGTCTAATTTTATGATTTTATCTCTCGTCGTCTGTATGTACATAAGCAACGCTGAAAGATGTGCTTAGCTATTAACTTTTGGGATTCAATTAGGAGTTATATCAGATTAATTGCTTTATATGCTAGTGTCGCTTTATCGGAGGGTTATTTGTATTATATATTTGCTTATATAGATTATTCACATAGATATTCTTATGAGATTTTAAATGATATCGTAGTTTTTATATTTAAATAAATTTTGAAACATGACTGGGGATGAGAATGTGATATGTTGCGCTGGTTACACTCTATGCATATTTATGAATAATTAATTATTTTTTTACGATATACATAAGTAAAGCACAAACGATATTATCGCAAAACAAAGGTAAGATTGAATTATTTAATATAATTTTAATATGTTCAATGATTTTAAAGAGATTATCAATTGTCGAAAAGTTGAGAAAAAAAATGATTACGATTCAAGCTTATTTATATATTTATTTCATTTTAACATTGCTTTGAAAATGTGTAATGTTAAAGACTTATGCAAACTCTCATATTGAGTCTACTGCAAACGTTGCGTTATTGAACTGGCTTCATCTGACCGATAGTGCCGTTTTTCTGAATCCCTCGCTACTGTGCTCTTACTAACACCACACTCGCTTTTAGATGATCGTATTGGTATTTTGCATAAAATCGCATGTTGTCTACATCTAGAGCGTTGATGAAAAATGCTTCTCTGTATTATATCGACGTATGTGAGTAATATTTATATTTTTTTTGTTTTTTGATTTGTTGTAACCCGTAAATTTTGAATTTGTACATGTGTAGTTGTGTGACGAAGAGTTTAATGTGAGAATGCGTAGTACCGGACGCAGGTCGGACAGTTACCGATTATTCTCCGATGGTAAGAATATTGGCTGCACTTCCGGTCTGCGTCTGGACTTGAATATACGTAAATATGGTTGTTGTTTTTTTTTATAATTATAAGTTATAAATTTCAGAGAAATATGTTTCATCATGTTTATTTTGTTTAGGCAACATGTTTATTTTATTAATTCCAAAAGATCAATCTGGTCGCTGAATATTTGTTCATTTTTTTAATATTTAATTGTAACGATTGAAAAATTTTATCGAACGTGATTTTTGATCGAGTCTCGTTTTGCAAAATTTTAATAACGAATCACGTTCGATGATGTTTTTCATTTATTTTTTGTTGCTATTATTGCTTATCAATGGTTCGATGGTTATACGCGTTCGTTCAAATAAATATAATATACTTAATTCGAATGGAATGTAATAGTTTTGCCATTTTATGATTTATTTTGTCAGAGTAAAAAGATAAAGTGGAAAGAAATAATAGTTTTATTGCCATAAAATTAATATTAACCCTTTAACCCTTATGGTCACCCCAGGGGTGACGGCTGTCAATTCACCGCACATGATAGGGACACGTGCTGGAGGCGATTGTCGTGCTGTGTGTATCTGTTTTTTAAACCATACTGTCTTTAATCTTCCCGTTCCGTAATTTTATATAATAATCCGAGTATTTTTTGTTTCCCATGATTTTTATTTTACTTGAATAACTCGTTTAATATAAACATCTTTAGGAAATTATTTCTCGTATACATAAGTCTGAGGTCATCACAGGTGGTAGCTCATGTCGATGGATGCTCTATGGAGCTTGGGGGACTTTAAGTCCGTCCCTCCCTATCGGATGCTGCTGTTCGTTATTTTACACCGGGACATAGAGGTTAATCTGCCTAATTGAGCATAATACACTTGCTGACGCCTGCTGAGAATACCAAGGACCGCTAAACGAGCAAACGTGTCTGTCCTGAAAGAAATGGGGAACGATGAAGATGACCGACTTTCTACTACACGTCTTAAAAGGATTCTTCGATACTTTGAACATCTCAACTCTTTGAACAAGGGAAGGGGCAGGGCACCCACCTGTTGAAGCAACCGAGTGAAGACCAAAGACCGCCACAGGCTTCACTTGGTCATTCCAGTAGGCTCGTAGTAGCTGCAATGCAAGATGCGGAATGGAGAGGATCCCGTAGAGCCAAAATCAAGAAGATTCGAAACAAGATTTTTCACAATCCTCAGAAAGTAATAGCCTACCCAGGTTTTAGAAAGGAGGACATTTTCAACGTTAATGAGTGGTAGAAACAATTCTGGTTCGTAGAAGACTGGTCAGTTACATTCCTTCTTAGAAATTTTTCAATTCCATGGCTGAACAATAGAGACAAACAGATGGTTATTCCCTTTTTGGGTTAAATAAAAGTTGTGCGAGCCTAAATTCCTTGCCTATTTATTGCCAAATCTTTTAACCGCTTGAATATCTGCGACTCACTGGTGAGTCGCGATGTTTTTTTGAAAAGCTGAGAATACCTTGGATTGCTTAATGCACAAATGTATCTGCCCTGAAAGAAATTCCCCTGGCTCACCAAGTCGGCCCCCTTATGGAGTGAGTTTGGCGTGGCTGAAGGTACCATATATACTGTCCTGAAAGAAATGGAGAACAATAAAGATGACCGACTCTCTTCTACTACATGTATCAAAAGGATTTTTCGATACCTTGAACATCTCGCTAGAAGAAAGGATAGTCCAATGAAGCTTGGATACGTATAAGGACGCAGGGGAAAGGGCAGGGCGTCTATCAGCTGGATTGACCAAGTGAAGACCCCCACGGGCTCAACCGTAGTAGCTGTGATGCGAGTTGCAGAGCAAGAATCGTCACGATCCTCAAGAAGATATGTATGGACACCTGATTCTCCTGATTAATTTATGGTATTTTTTTCAACAAGCATTAATATGTCTCCATAAATTTCACAGAGAGACAATACATGTTTTTTTAGATAAGAACAGTATAGTTACTAAAACGAAACTAACAACGACATGTTAACTCCACGATAGCCGACGATAAACTGCTTTCAAAGCATCGTATATAAAAAAAAAAACATTTCTTTCCGCTCTACTTAATATGTCATTAAAAGAATAAGTAATAAATAATTAGGTGAATTATTTTTGTCAATTCTATCCGCGAGATAGATCGTTGTATTTCCTAATAAATAAATAAAATAAATAAGTATATTATATCTATATGAATGAACTGTATGTACATAAACACATACATCTATTACAAACACATTTATTATATATTATATTGCATATCGCACATTGACAAATATTTACAATATTATCCCTTCAATTGGTATATAAATTATTTATTTTTTATATTTTCTTCCTCGGTACATCCTCTCATATCTTTTAATATTACTTATCTTTCCTCCTTTGTAAATTCTTATTAAAATAAAACGCTTACACGCTTTGCTTTTAATATATTACATATCTATTTCCATATTCTCTTTGTTTTTTAATTTTTTTTTATTATTAATATATATTTGTATTTTAATGAATGGCTTTGAGAATGTTATCTGCAATATGTAGTATTTTACGTGTTGCCCGATGCATGTTCCGACGTTGAACAACGCAAGGGGACAACGCCCAAAATCAATATCGACAATGTCCCCGAATCGTCGACTAACGAGTTACCTCTCTCAGCTATTCCTTATAATCTCAACTATTTTCATACGCCCGCATCCGTGTTTAACGAAACCCCGTCCGCAACAAACGAGCTGCCGCTCTCGTCTAGATTCATTGTGCAAAGGGCGACCGATAAATTATTGCCGAGCCCGGCCAATACGTTACCGGTCCACAATAGATTGATTTCGAAAGCGGCATCCGACTCTAACATTCAAATCTATACGAACAGCTGTAGTAACAATACTAGCATCTTTAGAGGCCATAACCGAACATTGCAGTTAACATTCGAGCACAGTGTAGTGAGTAGTAACGAGTCTCCCTCCCATATCCCCTTCATAAATACTGCCCCATTCTTAGAGCCGGGAGCGGTGCGGCGTCAGAGACACAGCATTGCCGGCCAGATGAGTTATTACAAAATGCTTGGGTTTGGTTTCGGCGGTGACTACAGTAAAGGGAAGATGGGTGCAGGAGGTGGTTCGACCAGCTCCCTCTTCAGTACGGCGGTTATCAGCGGCAGTTCTTCCGCGCCTAACTTACGCGATATGATCCCAAATACTGCATCGGCGTCCAGTAAGTATTCACTTTCTTATAACCATAACATGAGATTACGCAATAGTCATACGAATATTTCGTTACGAAATTTTTATTAATTGCCGTTGTTGACATCAGCTTTAGATGGATTCGGTGGAGTTCCCCCTATTCGGCCGTTAGAAACGTTGCATAACGCGCTCTCCCTAAAACAACTAGATATGTTCTTGGAACAAGTAACGTTCACTCCTTTATTTCGAACTCCTGCTTCGTCTCCTCCCAAACATCCATCGACACCGTTGCCGACGCAGCCGCGAAAACAACCATCGCCTACTAACAGTAAGTATATAATCAATTATATTACTAATTGTCATGAACGTGCATCATATTTTTCTTCTCTTGATGTATATGAGCCACGTAATGATGATTATTATTCGTATTTTAATGTCGATATCTGATTAATTTTCAGGTATTGGATGGAGCGGTCCTCCCAGCTTAATGTCTAGCTCTGGAGGCCCTCCGAGCGGTCTATCTAGCGGACCCTCGTCACCAAATTGTCTATCGGATTTCTATTCCCGAGGGTCTAGCGATATGTCAGCTAGTCAAGTTAGCACAGATGGGTACGATATATTTGTTTAATTAATTTATTAGGACGGTTGAGTGACTTTGCAGCTTCGGTCAAGTATCAACCCTCTAAAAATATTGCAGATGAAAAAGAAAAAAGAACGTTTCCTATATTGTACGAGATTCGATGAAAAAAAGCTTTAATAATTCAGAGGCCCCCTGACGGCCGAGTGGGCCCCTGGGGCCTCTCATACTGCAGGGCTGTATGCCGTGGGGCCCGATGGATGTGTTAATTTGCCTTAATGGTCTGCAGAAGAGTCAGTGAATATGGTTCGAAATGTAACCGTTAGGGTAGCCACCTGAAAAACATGTCATAGTTGGCGTTATTCAATTATTAGTTCAATCTGGGAAATACTCCTGTTATTATTATTTTTGTTAGCTGAGCTTTGAGGCCCCCTAAATTAATGCGGCCCCAGGCGCGCGCCTTACGCGCCTAATGGGAAATTCACCACTACTTCAGCAATAGGAAGAAGTTATAGGGGTTATGTCTCGGGGAAATATGAATAAAGGTGTGTTTGGTTAAAAATTCTTTCCAAATTTTCCATATTTCCCCTAAAACAAAAAAATTGCCAATCATACCGAAGAAGGTGAAACCTTTTTTAACAGCCAACAATAAAGTAAGCATCCAATATGGCTACCAATGTCAAGATACATCATCCTGGCAATTAATCTTCTATTCTGATCCTTTCCGAACAGCTCGGAAGAAGCGAAAACATCTTTTGATAAGTTTTTGCCCTAAAACTAGTAGGTGTTTACAGGGAATGAATAAACGAGTCAAAGCTAGAAAATTTTTATGTAAAATATGAACCTAACTGATTTTTACTTTCTTTGCATATAACAATCTAAATAGGCTGAAATGCTGAAAATTCTCGATATTTTCCCACCATTATTGATGGTGCACCATCAGAAGATGCAGCAGTAATATAGAAAAAATTATCATAGACCTCTGGAATACTATAGACCAGGGATGAGCGCCCCGCGAGCCACATCCGGCCCGCCACACTCTCGTACGGCCCTTCAAAGATTTTATGCAGCCTCATTATACCCTAGGCATAATCATAATCTTTTTACACATATCTTTCCTTGTTTTTTTAATAATATTTTATTTCTTTAATTTTTTATATGAGGTTTATTTTGTGTTTAACCATTTGAACGAAGGGAAGAGGTGGTTTTTTAAATATTGAATAAATTTCATAATTTTTAACATATTTTAATAGAAATTTCGCACACAAATACATTTTTAATGTATTATTTAAAACTAATAAACGTTTATAAGATATTTTTGCAAATAAATGCATAAACAACTTCGGAACTAATCATAATTTTTTCTTACAAGTAAAAACTAACTTTGAATACAGTTTTTTTACGTCAAATACAACTTTTTACAAATCAAATACAACTTTTTGCATATTAAATTGACCCTTTAAAAACTAAGTTAAACAATTAAATATTTTTCAATATGTATACTTTTTTTTATCAGTTCTTTCAAAAATGTAAAAATACGGGTTAACTGTATTTATGTAGTACCCCGAATTTAAGTTTTCCCGCTAATTACGTTTTTTTAACCAGTTCTGAAAATACATTTCTATTGTCGGTGATGGGAAAAAATTGGAGAATTAGTTGGAAAACCATGGAATGCTTCTTGAATTTTTTGCCCAATAACTAAACATATTGGGGTCTTCAGATTATTCCGATTTCCAACAGTACAGTTACGAAAGCTTTCATTGGTTAAAGAGATATATCATAAGTTTCTTACATGCACATTTTTTAATTTGTAGCCAGCTCATTGTAAAAAAAGCTCATCCCTGCTATAGACCCTTTTCAAACTTCTTCCCTGAGGGGTCCACTTGGACCTCATTGGGAAACCCCGAACTAGAGGTTTCATCATTTCATGGGTTTTTACCAGATTCCTATTTAATTAATCTAAATATTTGTTAATTGATCGATTCTAGTTACGGAGCGATGGGTATATCTTCGATTACGCACATGTTTCCAGAATTTGATCAAGAGCTGAACTCAGCGGATTTATATTCACCGTTTAGTTGTCCGTCTCAGAGTCTTAATTTGCCAAACGTCAAAGGTGAGACAAATTTCGTGGCATGTTAATCGATTTATTTATTTAATTCGAATATTTTATTGTAGGATTTGGATCATCGAGCACACGGCATAACAGCGGAGAAATAACCCCGGTATCGACAACTTCCGATTGGGAATTTAATACCAACGAAGCTACAATAGATTCGGCGACCGAACAAGACTTCATGGTAAGATATCTCAATTACGTATATTTAATGAATAAATTAAATATTTTGATTTATTATGTAGATTACTGAAGAGGAAGAAGAAGAAGAAAGTACGCTCTCTATAGAAGCGAGTTTTCCCACTAGCGAGCAGGATACTTCGATGAACAACACCGGAGTCCCGTCGAATAATAAATTATTGAGCTCAACGTCCGCGTCGAATATCACTACAACGTGTATGATTAAAAATAATCTCTCGGAGACAAATTTAAAAAGTCACAGTTTCCTTCCCGTCGAGTTTGATAAAAATATCTGCAATAATCTGGCGTCGAAAAATGTCAACTGTCTCAGACCGCAACCGTTGAAAAAAGTTGATAATCTTCAGGCGTCGATCGAAAATGTTCCTATTAAGTCGGAAACGGTGGATGTTGCGGAATGTTCGCTCGTCCCCGAAAATAAAGAGCCGCCTAAAATAACGAGAATGTCCAAGAGTTATCACGGCAGACCACAAAATCCGAGTATAACCGCCGTGATCAGAAGAGGGAGTGACGGAGTGCCTGTACAACAAAAGTCGACTGGCGATGCCGTTGTCTCCGCAGATTTAAAATTAGATGATGCCACAAAACGGTCCAGCAGGTTCACTACGACTCCGGTTACGGAGGCCTCGGCGCCTCCACCGAGCGACGTATTGTCGACGTGCTATCCCGACGAACAGAGTTAATAAGAATAATCAAAATAATATCTCAATATTAAGATCTCGGTTAATAAATAGTGCACAGGTGTGCTAGATTAAAATTAAACTTAAACACGTTTACTAAAAGCCGTTACGTAGTTAACCTATAATAAAAAAGGTTATTTTAATTTATTTATAATCATGATTTTTTTTTATCATAGAAACGTTTATGAAAATCTATCCTAACATTTTGTTACGATTATTATATTAACGCCATTTGTTTGTTTGTATAATAATTGTATTTATTTTAAGTTTGTGATGATTGATACACCTACGTAATGCGTTCGACATATATCTGCATTCTAAATGCATTTTTATCAACGCGCAATTAAAACGATAATGCCATGTGGAGCTGATGATTCGTCATCCGCCCATTTTTATCTGTGATCTGGTTCGATGTTCATAAAATATATAAATGTAACCGTTTTTTATGAACCGCCAAGTTATTAAGGATGTAATGTAATGATTTGAAGTGTAATTATTTTTTAATGGAATATTTATACACGTTAATCAGATTTATAATAAAATAAATTCAACACACATCGTCTTTTGTTTATTTAGCGTTCGATCGATTTTGTGCTTGTGCGATTTGATCAGTCAGGAACCGTGCATGGGGGTAGAGTATGAACGAGGCTGGCAAAAAGTCAGAATATTTTACTTGATTGGCTGTCTTCTGCAATCTGTGTACAATATCTTTAAATTTATATAGATTACGTTCGGGAAGGGTATTTTTACCGTTTGCGTGCTCAAGGGTTTTTCCTGTTCGGAAAACGTATATACAGTCAACCCTCCTATAACGTTTCCTGTAAATCACTGTTTTCTACAAAATTCTAACATTTTTAAGGTCAATTTAGATATTTCATAAATCGATAATACATTGCCGAGCGAAATAAAGGTCAATGCTCTTTGGTTGACAAGAAATCTTGTAAAAAGCAGCGATTTAGAGGAAACGCTTTAGGAGGGCTGACTGTATACCTGATCTATTCTCAATAGTACTACGTTACTGATACGTTAACTGACTCTTGACGTTTGATCAACCAGTTCACACGCGAATTATTTTTGCCAAAACATTCCAAAAAATTGTATTTTTTTTTTGCTTTTAATTTGAAGCATATAATTATATTAAAAAGCATAAAAATGTTTTTATATTTTTTCAAACCTTTTCGGTCCATTTTTTGCACTTTTACACAAAAAATCGTAAAATGCATTGAAAAATTATTATCTGGCTATAGCAAAGTAAGAATGCAATTGAAATAAAATAAGCTAGAGAGTGATCCATTCATAAATGACGAGAAGATACAATAATAAAACTGATTTTTTTAAGCGTGCATCTGGTTTCACACGAATACGCGTGAGCGCGGAAATTGAAACGCTTCTGCTTGACGCATATACGCGTACAAAGTGGTTAATATACAGTAATCCCCGCCCGATAACGCTAAAGTTGGAACCGCATTATTAGAATAACGCGTTATAGGGATAATGAAGCACATACCTAATTTAGGGTTACGAGTATTTCACAAAAAAATACAAATCTGCCAAAACTAAGTTTTGGCTTTATTGGGGGAATTACTGTATTATGTATTCACGACTGTCAAATATAACCTTCTCCTAACTTCTGGCAACTTATCGATCCCCTCCTCATAATTTAGTGGGTTTGGACTTTACTTTTGGAAGAAAGTATCGAGAGCTGATTGACTTGCTCATCATAAATGAAAGTTTTTTCATTCAGAAGATTCTGTAAGGAACAGAAAAAGGGGTAGTCTGTAGGAGCAAGATCTGGCGAGTAGGATGGATGTGGCAAATCAGACCAGTTGAGCTCTAGAATTTTTTCTAAAGTCACTTTTGCCGTGTATGGTCTGGCATTATCGTGTAACAGGATAACGCCTTTCTGATTGAAGAGTGCAGGACGCTTTTCCAGTATTTTTTCATGAACCTTTTGCAGCTGCATTAGATCGTGGTGGGTTATTCCGTGACGATCACACTATATAGAATAAGTTTTCTTACCATGAATATTGGCTTTAGGGTCCGGTAGGGGTGGTTGATCCTTAGATTAGGTGATCCATTTTTCATCACCTGTTATTGTCCTGTCCAAAAAAGGCTTGATTTTATGTCGTGAGAGGAAACTTGTGGCAATGGACATTTGGTCACTGAGATTATGTGCTACCCAAATGCCTAACTTCCTGACTTTCCCCAAATTTTCCAAGTGGCGATAAACTGTAGATTGTGACGTATTGAGTCTCTCTGACAACTCCCTTATCGTTTAACGTGAATTTTGTTCCAATATCGCATTTAAAATGTCGTCATCTAAGTCGGTAGGGCAACATGCAATCAGTTCATCTCCGAATACGGACTTTTTGATTCTCCATTTTAAGGGTTCGGAATAACACCACTGTAACGTCCACCACACTAAATAGTTGTCGAATGACGGCCACTTATCCATCTAGTGAAAACAATAATCCCTGTCGGGTGACTCTGGGAGTAAATCCAGACAATAGAAACCGTCTACCTGAATCGGAAGTTATCAGACATTATTTGATCATCTAACATTTAATAGGAGCTAGTGGAAAACATTGAATAAATATAAAAATCAGTTTATTCTTATAAATTTATTTGCACGTTATGTAAAAAATATCATGACAACTTAAAAAGTAAATTAAAAATTAAATTAAAACTACATATTCACAATTGTATAATCCTAAACGTTTGGCAAATTGCACATACTAAGTAATTTAGTTTTGGATATGTTATGTAATGATGAATATTGTTAAAAATTGCGGAAAATATATATTCAAAACACAAATCTACAATTATAATAATATAATATAGATAAATACTCGTATTAAATATTCGAATACAGCGATTTCATCTCGGAAGTTTTTCCACCGGATTCCAATTGATATTTAATTGTAAAGCGGACACAATAATCAATTATTTATACACACTTGCACATAATATGATAAAATATAATCGAATTATAACAACTATTTTTTTTTGAGATCTTTAAATTATTTATATGCATTAAGCACTCGTAAGCGTCATATTTTATAATGATGCGCGAAAAGTATATTATGCGACCATGATTAGAAAATGAGATTATAAAAATGAGCAATTATCGAGAGGTTACACATCGAGGATGGGACGGGACAATAATATAAATTCAATATTCTCACAAACTATCTGACCGATCGATTCTGTCGAATATTTTTGACTAGTTAGTACATACGATAAATTTAAAAAATCATTCAGAATAACTTAAATATATCACAATGCCAAAATATAGGAATAATCATAAAGGTAGCGCAAGCAAAACACGTCTATTCGGTTTTGTGCAGTTTCAAAAAGCGCAGAGACCTCGCGAGGTATCCGCAGAATTTATCGTTGTTGAGCAGACCCGGCAACAGGCAGACGCAAACCGACGTCACATAGAGAATAAGCATATTATCGACGGTGGCGCCGATCCACGCCAAGACGCCCAGCAGCGATATCAACAACGCGTAATACTGCAAAAATAATTATAGGTTAGAATTATGCATTAAAAAGGGATATTTCATACGGAGACGATGCTCACCATCTGCGGACTGGAGTCTCGCATACGATAAAACGATTGGCAGGTGATGAACATCCAATTGTAATGAATAACGACGCTCTTGCATATCTCTTCGTATAATTTCTCCTTATTTTTCGTCCACGACGAACTCGTGTATACGTACGGGATCAATATGGGTACTAGCACGTCGGCGAGCGTCAGCGTTATGCCGGTGGTCGCAATCATTGTTAAAATCGGCGGGTCCATCAGCCACAGTAAAAAGTATATTGTGCTTATGAAGCCGAATATGACTCCCGGATACCACGTTTGGTCCCATGTCAGAATTGAATGAAGAGGTAATATTATTTCCCGCCAACTCTCCAGCTGTCGCTTCAGCTTTTTCACTTGTCTGTCCTGGAAAATATTAAAATAAAAATTACACATTATACTTTTGTCTAATCGAGCTCCATGGTAGTGAGGTGGCGCCCATAAGGGCAACTCGCACAAGGGGGTTATGTAGTCGCACAGTACAAATGCTTTGCCAAGTAGATCGACCCGAGTTAGTTACTCCAGGCAACCCTGAATCCATGCATTGGGGTATAAGCTCGGGTAAAATCCAAATTCCCTCATGCAGAGATATCCTTAAGAATTTCTTCTGGATTTTCTCTAGCCTGAGGATACTCGGTTTCGTCATGCCGTAGACGATAGATCTAATTCAAGTAAACTTGAACTAATGTATCGTGCCTGCTTAGCCTTATTCACGACTATCCGGGCTAGAGTTGACCCGGCTCCTAGTCGCCAAAGAGCCGTGGGATAGTTCCTTGAGCGTTCCCATCACATATCGCTACAAAATCACTCGTCCTTAAGTCCTAGAGCCCGTGGCGGCGAAACTTCATCTGAGATGGAAACAATGCAGCATCCTGAGTGGCTGTTTTAGACCTATCACTAAAGGCGTGCAATGTTGACCTGCGGCCCCAAAGAGGAGCCCTGCACCTCCGGAGAAGCTAATTAGACCAACCTGCACCTGGATTACGTAGCCAACTAATGTTGTTCTTGGCGTGCTCCGAAATGGTGGAGGAAACTCCAACAACGACGAGCATGCGAAGAATGGCAAAGTAAAAGCCATACGAAATCATCATCACTGAGGTGCTATGTATGTAATGAGAAATTCTTATGACAAAGCCCGACATTCCCAAATTAGAACCCTGTGGGATTCCGGAAGTTGCATCACGTACTGTTTCCTTTCCTTTAAGTGGAGAAAAATTGTAAGAGGCTACTGGTGAATAATGCAGTGATAAGATAAAAAGGGTGGAAACATTTAATCTTTCTGGCATAAAGCAATGAAGCCATTGTTGACACCATAAAAAGCTGGAGCACCATCGGTAGTAATACCCACAAGTTTTTGAATAGGCATATTCTCAGAAAAAAACATTTTTTTGGTCGCAAAGTACATATCCTCATCTTCGGTGTGGCCTTTTAGTGAAATACTGCTTCTTAATTTACTTAGAAATTCATATTACAACGGCAACTTATTAAGCATTTCTTGTCGGTAATGACTCGACATTTTTGAAACACCGAGGTTTTTGTGCTTTTTCAATCACTAATGGGGGACTCTTCTCACTGCCATCTGAATTTGTAATCAAAAGTACAGTTAGCCTGTTTTTATTTAATTTTCCTCCATGACAAGTTTTGCCCTTAACCCATTCAGAGATTATTTTTTTTCAAAAATTATGATTTTGAAGAGGCATTTATATTTTTGGGTAAAGGTGCAAAAAAAAGGTAATTTTTTTTGCACCTTTATTTCCTTAATTATTTTAATTAAGGAAATGCAAAACTAATAAATAAAATATTTTTTTTATTAGGGAACGAATAAAATTACCACGAGTCAGGCTCGTTATTCCATCTGAATGGGTTAACGGCGAATGTCGGCAAGGGAAGAACGTTGAAAAACAGTCCTGTTTCATCAGCATTAAAAATATTTCTTGTAGCATAGTCTGCAATTAGAGTAGGAACATCCGTCTGATTCCAATATTCACGCGATGTACAAATCAACACTTCGAGATTTCCCGCAAACTGATCTATACACAGGGTGCCTCTTTTTTAAACGATTTATCCAGCCATTTGATGCAGTAAATCCTTTGATATTTAATCGAGACGCAATGTGCCTTATCTCGAATTAAAAGACCATTGACAGCCATATTGCTGGACCGTGAGCTGACAAACCATTCTGTATATTGAAACAAACGATTTCTGCTTCCTAATATTTATTTCTAACATTTAAAAGTGTCAAACGAAAAAGCGGTAAAACGTGAAATCCGTGGTTTCACTGTATGATAAAAAATCCTACACCTTTTGGCGACCACTAATCTAAATGATTAAATAAACTTTTGGTAATGACCGGGCAGCAATCTGTCACAATTAAAAATTGTGCAAATAAGATAAAGGATTTAAATATGCAATTATAATTCTTTAGTTAATATGTCATGTTTTTATTTATAAATTGGCGAATGTAACTGTGACATAAAGAATGAAGATGTGTTTATAGGATAATAGTATGTCTTGATGGTTGATTGGAATATTTTATGGAAGCGAGGCTGTCGATAAGAGGGCGGGGCTCACCTGATCGCCCGCGAACGCGTCCATGGCGACCTGCTGCGCACTAAGTGTTGCCAGTACGACACCGCCGTTCAAACCGGTCAATGCAGCCAACACGAAATGTATAACGACAGAAAAAAATAAAAACACATAATTCGTTTTTAATTTAGCTTGGTAATTTTAAGGCTGTAGGATTCCAAGATGTAATATTCAAACATAGGATAGTATTAAAATTCATTTTAAAACTAGAAACTTAATATGGTTTCACCCTTTATGGTTCAAAATTTGTAATATGAAATTATATTTTAAATAATTTACGTGGCGGGACTTATATTACAAGCATTCAAAATAATCATGCTAAGACTTATTTTTATAGTAAGTCTAATTTTTATAAATATACGGTAATATTGCAACAAATATAATATTTATTGTCACAAATTATTTCATCATGAGCTATTAAACACATTTATAATTATATTTTATCAATATTTAATCACGAAATGTATTTAAACAGTGTAAAGTATTTGGATATGGTAAAAATAAATATATTTGATAATAAAATAAACAAATGAATAATTTCTGGCAACATATTTTCCGGCAACAGATGTTTTAAATTTGTTCAGTGCTGGCCGCGAAGTGTTCTCCTTTTGCTGTCATTTATGTTTTGTTATTGTAATTAATAAGATAAATGTAATCATTCCTTATACATTTACTATTTCAACAAACAACATTATTATATCTGTGTCTAAATTTTATTTGTTAAATTTGAAGATGTCACTTCGGAAGAGGATGAAACCAACAGATGTTGTCGACCTGACTTCGTCCCCGTGTTCCACTGTTACACTAAAAACTACTCGTAAGCGTATAAATAAAGTCGTATCAACGAAATCAACACCAGTTCCCGTAAAAAAAAGAAGAATTGTGAAAAAAAGTGTTGCAACTGAAGATTGTGTGTTGTTGAGCGACGATAGCATCGAAAATGTATCCGAAGGCGAAGATTGTCATATTGTCGAAAGTTCGTTTGCTTTAATAGACTGTGATACGTCTTCGGACGAGGACGATAATGAGAATGTACGAAAAAATAAATCAAATAAGAAAAAAACAGTTGTTAAAAAAGAGAAAACGATTAAAAAGGAAGTTACGAACGATTGTTCTGAGTTTCCCATGTGGGATGTAGCAACGGTGCTTTCTGAAAACGCCGGAATATCTCAACAAGTCGCCAATAATGTTGTGCAGCTGATACAAGACGATAACACGTTGCCGTTTATTGCCAGATATCGTAAAACAATGATCAATTTTATGACTCCTGAATTGTACGCTGACATTTAATCATTTAAAAAATATGATTCGTTATTAATTCAATTAATTATTTTTAGATTGCAAGAAGTATTCGAAACTTACGATAACGTATGTAAAGTGCGTAGAAAATCAATTTCTATTTTACGCAAATTAAAGTCTAATGATAAGTTGACCGACGGTATGCAACAATCGATTATCAGCGCTCGAAATATTGCCGAATTAGATTTGCTGGTAATAATTTTAATGGCATTTATATAATGAGTTGTTATTTTTAATTATTCGTATTTATTTTAGTATGAGCCGATTAAATCACGCAAGTCCTGTGCCGATCGGATACGCAGTTTGGGCTTAGAATCGCCCGTTTCGTCGATTCTCAACGGTAATCAGGTGTCGTTACTGGATTTATGTAATTCGGAAATGCCGACGCCAGATATTGTACAGACGCATATAGTCCACGGATTGGCTGATGCCATTTATAGAGATCCCGACACATTAGAAATGATCAGACATTTGTAAGTATATTTTTTATTATTATGAATACAGGTAAACCCCTTCGGGTAACCTCATCGCGACCCTGGTGAGTGCGGATTCGTTATAACGCAAACTTTTTTAATTTAAGTTTGTTTAAGAGCCACCTGAAATCCGGTCACAATGTCCATGTCGTACGCATAGACAAGAAGCTGCTCAGATTAAGAACGGTGCCAGTTGTTTCCACCGCGGAGTCTCTTATTACCCCTTCTAGTGTTATGTTGAACATAAACATTCTAGAGCAGTGGTTCTTAACCTGTGTTCAATCGAACCCCCGGGAGTTCGATGAGTCAGTCTCCCGGGTTCGGTGGAGGTCAAAACACACACCCGACTTATTGTATAATATTATGAAAAATGATACGACGATTGATATAAGGGTTCGGTGACGCGCATATGAAACTGGTGGGGTTCAGTACCTCCAACAAGGTCAAGAACCACTGTTCTAGAGTGTCACTCTATCTCAAATTCTTCAGAGATCTCAGATTGAACATGCACATATGACCTCCGGCATCGCAAGCCTTACCATATTTATCAACTTTTGCGGTATATTGAGACTCCTCATCGCCCCGTATAGCTTAGGCCTGTAGACTGTGTCGGAATACATGAAATCAGTGTATTCTCGCCGCATTTCATCAGCTCGTCTTGTATATTATCGAAGGCAGGGGCTCATTTTCGGACTGCTGCGACAACTTTGTACTGAGTCGATGGGTTGTTTACTTCTTCTTCACTCTCGTCAGTCAAGGGGGCTGTTTGGTAGGTGTTGTAAAAGTATGGGAGGATTCGTGACTCGGACCATGGCGAACCTTTACTCTTGCCGGTGGATGAAATGTAAACACAGTTATATGTTGCACATATCGACACATTTATTACATGGACGAGAGGAGTGTCTCTAGAGTCGTCATGGCGGAGTAACGCAGGAGCGTGTTTATGCTGCAACTGCGGGGGGAAGAAAGCGCGGGGAAAGCGTGGTGCATTTCCGGGGACTTGCCAAGACTCGTCTCAACCATCTTGCCAAGATTTTTGATTTGTCGTTGAGTAGTTGTCCGTAAGACCACATCCATCTTACACCCTATAAATCAAGATTCAATAGCCACATTCAAAGCTTGTTATTTAAGAAAAAAAATGTGCCATATATTCAAGAAACTGCTGGAGGTGATAGAGATGCTACAGTTTTTTCACGTCAAATACACCCTTTTTCAAATCAAATGCATCCTTTTACAAAATCAATGCACCCTTTTTCAAATCAAATACAACTTTTTACAAATCAAATGCACCTTTTTCAAAATTAAATTAAACAATACGTTTTCCCACTAATTACCTTAATTTTTGTCAGTTCCTTTAAAAACGTAAAGAACGGGTTCCACTGTATTTAGTACTCCGAATTTATGTTTTCCCACTAATTACCCTTAATTTTTGTCAGTTTCTTTAAAAATGTAAAGGGTGTATTTGACGTGAAAAAACTGTATTTGGGTTTGGTGGAAGCAATATAATATAAATGATATTGTATGGAAGATATACAGATATATAGAAGTAAATGATATTCAGACTTAATTAAAATCACACGGCGAGCCCTTAACTAATGAAGAGCTGCTAGAAATCGACTGCCATACCATGTCCTCAAGGAAAAGACTTCTCAGAAACTGTTTTTGTGCAAAAATGTAATTGTCATAATCATTGAAAAGGCGCTTTCTCTTGTTAGAAGAAAGCAACGAAGATCACGGGCGAGTGAGTTCTGTAAGATGTGGTTGTAACGGATTATTTTTCAGTTTATCAGCAAATTTTGCATAATAAACGTAGAGAGGCTAAAAAAGGAAATCTAGATTTTTATTGCAACGTGTAAAAAACTAAATGATTTGTGTTATGTATTATGTAAATTTCGCTTATTGCGATCTTGTTCAAAACGTATCCATGGCGATCAACTGAGGTTTACCTGTATATCATTTATTTTTATGGATATGTAATAATGAAAAATGTTTCAGGATGTCATCCAGTCGAGCTAATATCATGTTGATATCTAAAAAGGCACGAGCGACAAAAGCAAAAGTAAATACTAAAGCGGTGTCTAGTTCTTACAAAAGAAAATCTCTGGAAAATCAAAACAATGAAAAATATAATTTATATATTGATTTTAAAATGAAGACGAGTATGATTAAACCGCATCAAACGCTAGCGATCAATAGAGGCGAATCTATGAAGGCGCTATCCGTAAAAATCGAAGTCGACGAATGGTTTTATGCCGAATTTCATAGGTTTATTAATATCCATTTTGATATATTACGTTATTTAAACAGAGTGTATATAATTTTTTTCTTGACAGATTTTGCGTAAACAAATGGAAAGCTAAATTTATATCCGAAGGTGCTGCCGAAGCTTATAAAAAATATATTCTACCCTGGATAAGCAGGCATGTCCGCACGGAGCTGACTAATATTGCTCTCAAAGAGTCCGTGACGATTTTTTGTTCTAATCTTAAACGGTTATTGTTAACAACGCCAGTCAAGGGCCATAACATACTGGCGATTGATCCTGGATTCAAACACGGATGTAAAGTGGCTATTATCGGAACATCCGGACAACCGTTGGAAACGTTTGTTATGTATCCCAAATTCAATGCCGAAGCAGACGAGGAAAAGAATAAATTGTCTCATTTCGTATTTAAATATCGGTAAACTCATCGTTAATTATGATACGTAATATTTTTTATGATAATAAATAATGATTTTAATCGATAGATGCAAAGTTTTGGCGTTGGGAAACGGAACAGCATGCCGAGAGACTGAAAAATGGATTCAAAGTATAACACCGCTTAAAGAGATTCCGTTGATTATTGTGCCCGAAGAAGGAGCTTCAATTTATTCGTGTAGTCCCGAAGCGGCGAAGGTTTATATAATGATTAATAAATATTTTATGATTAACGTAACGTCGATTTAATTAAATATAATATTTTTAAGGAATTTCCCAATATGGATCCTAATATAATATCGGCTATTTCTTTAGCGAGAAGAGTTCTAGATCCTCTCAGCGAACTCGTTAAAGTCAACGTTAAACATCTCGGTATAGGGATGTATCAGCACGACGTACCTGTAAAATTACTCAACGATGCTCTCAATAATATTATTACGAACTGCGTCAGTTTTGTCGGAGTCGATCTTAATACCTGTTCGCGTACATTATTAGTGTATGTCTCGGATACTTGATAGTATTAACCAAGAAATTTATACTGCTTTGAAGTTATATGGAAATACTTCAGGATGATATTTGTGAAATTGTTCCGAAATAATTAATATACACGATATGTATTTAAAATTTTCTTCGGTTTACAGTTGCGGTGAATAGTAAGCAAATCTACGTTCGTATTTGGAATGTGTTCGCACAAATGTTGGGTTGATGCAAAAGTATTTTTTTAAATGAAATAAAACAATTTTGACTGAAGTAAAAAATGCATTAATGAAAGTTTTACCTGCTCTATATTGCTGTAAATTTTTTTGCAGTGCTTTGATTAAATTGGGGTCTCCCAAAGGGGTCTAGGTGGACCTCCTCCGGGTCTATGGGAGTTTGAAAACGGTCTATTGTATTCCAGGGGTCTATTGGGAGTCAATGATAATTTTTCTAAATTCTATTCTATAAATATATACAGTCAACCCTCCTATAATGTTTTCTGTAAATCACTTTTTCTACAAAATTCTAATATTTTTAAGGTTAATTTAGATATATCGTAAATCTATAATACATTGCGGAGCACAATAAAGGTCAATGCTCTTTGGTTGACAAGCAATTTTGTAAAAAGCAGTGATTTAGAGGAAACGCTATAGGAGGACTGACTGTAATATAATATCACTGCTGCATCTTCTGATGGTGCACCATCAATGGTCTGAAAATATGGAAGACGTTTAAAAAAAAAATGATCTCCCGATATTCTGACATTGTACTGTGTGTTGCACAGGTTATTCTGTAATTGAGTTTTTACAGACTTTACTACTATTTCCAATAAAAATATTTTATGGACCGACATTTTGAAAAAAATATAAAAACCACTGTACGTTGGCTAGACCAAAACTGGATAGAAAGTAGAACGGTAGCATCCTTTATATAAAAGGACAATTTTAAAACAGATTTTATCCTTCAGTTCTGAAAAATCATACAAAAAGGTTGAAACTTTTGCATCGACCCTATATATCCTGCTAGTGCTTTTGTAAAATATCTGTCTTCAATATCTCTGATTAACAATAATGGTTTGGCTGTTCGATAAGTAGAGTAGTATATAACGATCGATATTAATCTTCATTATTATAAAAGCACTAATCCGTACACAGTCATGGACATAAAAAAGGTTAGAAGTTGCACATAACTCCTGAATCTTATTGGATGAGTTTTATTTATTGTTATTATTTAAATGGCCTTCTAACCCGAAGCGGGTCTTTGCCACCTGGAGGACACTACCCGTCCTGTGCTTCTTCTGTGCACTGCCCAATCACCAGCAGAGACACTTCCAACACAACCCTTAGGTAGGATTGCGATGATTGACTAAAGCTCTTCAATGCGAGTTAGGTTGCCAGCCATAAGCCCGGGAGTCGATTTGTCACCGCGCGGATTGTAACAATAATAATCGGACGTGGGTAGGGTAGAGTCGTATTTAATTTACCGTCTGATGCTACGGGACCTCTAGTAATCCATCCATCACCAAATAAGCACGGAGAGCGGTCTGGGCTCCTCATAGTTCTGTGGAACCACGTCCGATACCGACAATGCGTCAACGCTCAACCCTGAGGGCTCCTATAACTGTTATATTTTTTTAATAATTTCTTCGTCAATAACCTTATTCTGAATAAGGATGTAGCACGTTCATTTCGATATCGCTATCGTTTCGACCACTCGTCAGAATCTTGAAAAACTCAGGAAATATATTGTTATAAAATAATAACTACGGTCAAAACTCGCACACCAAGTTTGACAATTCAATTCGCATTGGATATCATCATCATCGTCATCATAGGTGCAACAGCTCTATTATAGAGCCCTGGCCTCATCCAATACCGTATTCCATTTTATCTAAGGCCTTCCTCTGGGGGCAGGAAGTTTTGTTAACCACAAGCCTTTTCGGCTGCTGACTGTCCCATATCCTTGACACGTGACCGGCCCACCGGAGTCTGGTCACTCTGACGACAGCTGTGACCAGTATTTCCTTCTATAGTCAGTACAGCTCCTTGTTGCTTGGGACACACCATTCCCCGTTGTCGAATACGGCTCCAAATATTCGGTTCATAATTCTCCTCAGTTGTATTCAGTTGTACTTCATCTTGTTTTGTTAAAGCCTAACATCCAGATCCGTATATTAGGACGGGCCTGATGAGGATCTTGTAGAGCTTAAGTTTAGTCTTCTCTGAGAGGAATCTCGACCATAGATGCTTTTAAAGTTCAAAGTAGCACCGGTTTGCCAGCATGGTTCTTTGTACTTCCAAATTGGTTTCATTGTAATAAGTGAGCTGAGATATGTGAATTCTTGGACTGACCTCGAAGCTGTACTCTTCGACTCTCAGAGATTCATACTCCAAGGGTCGTCCTTGCCATATGCCAGACTCGTTGATCATAATCCAGTAGCAATTGGCTCATTATTAAATGGCGCTGCATCCTTGAGAGCTGCCCGTCTAGCCTGAAAATGTCTATATGGAGTCATAGGCAAGAAGCTGCACGATTTAATGGTGCTAGATGATACGCGTCTCTTATTACACCTTTGAGTGCTATGTTAAACAACAAACATGCTAGAGCGTCATCCTGTCTCAAACCGCATTGTGTCTCAAATTCTTCAGATAACTCAGATTGAACGCGCACTTTGCATCTGACCTCTAATATTGCAAGTCTTACCATATTTATCGAAAATTTGATCAGTCGTTGACCTTCCGGAGCGGAATCCGCACTGATATTCCTCTATTGTTCTGTGTATTTCGACAATTTTTGGTATAGTATATTGGAGACAGAGTTCAACAGAGTTGTACTGCAAGTATTTTCGGATTATGGTGTATTCCGAGATAAATAGCATTGTAGTAACCGCATGGAGGAGTCCATTTTTTTTAGCGGACTTCATGATTATTTCAATTAAACTTCTTCTGTCCAAATTGCAATTTATTGTCCGTGACTATATATAACGTAGATTTCATATCACTTTCTATATCTTAGTTGGATGCACTATTGGTTTTGTTTCGGAATAATTTTTCAAATATAACAAGTATTTTCCGTTTGCTCTCGTTACTATGTAGGTTTTTTTTTTATTTAGGAAAATAGCCGGATTGACCGAGACCAGAGTGAGTAATATATTGAAACATAAGGAGCATTTCGGAGAGTTTCAATCGCGAGAGGAACTGCTGAAAGTATCAGGCATCGGACCAAAGACTTATAAGCAATGCGCAGGATTCCTACGCGTATTGAACAGCAAAAACAAATTTGATAGCACTTGGATACATCCCGAGAGCTACGAGCTTGCAACAAAGTATTAAAAATAAAAATATACGTCTCATATTAATACGACCAATATTTTAATTGTTATTGTTTTGTGAAGGTTTGTGAAGAAATTCAATTTAAATCTCGAAGAGATCGGGACTGAAAAATTTATCGAGGATCTCAAAGTGAAAATGTGCACCGTTAATGTGAACAATATATGCAAAGATTTAAACTGTGACGGCAGCGACATTGATATTATAATCGAAGCCTTACGGCAGACGTCTCAGGAGGATCCGCTCAGAAACGTTAAGCCGACGTATTCAATATTTTTTAATAAAATTGATCAATTGAAGTCGGGCGATACGCTCACGGGTTAGTCGGTCGAATTTTCAATTGTTTTATCAATTTGCGTTTATCGATTTATTTTATTTCAGGTATGGTGCGTAACGTCACGTCGTTCGGTCTGTTCGTTGACTGCGGAATAGGAAAGAATGCTCTCCTACACAATAGCAAGATAGGCAGATCTCCTACGCCTCAATTGGGCGATAAGGTTCTCGTTGAAATTTTAGAACCCTTCAATCTTAACAAAATCAGTATAAGACTGATTAAAATCTTATTGGATTAACCCTTTAGATGCAAGATGCGGTTAAATCCGAATCACTTTGCAAGGCTCTTAAGTGCGAGGTGCGGATTTATCCCACGCCCTGTTAAAAACACGTCGCTTAATGCGAGATGCGATTTATCCTAATACTATTGAATATAATTTTGTTTCGCATTCCGACATACCTTCGTCGGAAAAAAATATTGTCAAATTTTTTTAGTTCTGACAAATTAGGCACATTAAGAAATCGCCCTTAATTATTCAACTATATTTTTCATGTCTGACTTATTTCATGACTATTATGTAAAGGGTTAAGTTTGTAAAAAATAAAAAATGGTATCAAAATATATTGTATTTTATAATTGATAACATAACATTCTATTTGAGCAAAATTAAATACATTGTCATAAGATTTATTTTTTTAATTATATTCCTGTACTTCCTCGTAATTTACATAGAAATATATACACATGCGCGGAGTAGGGTTTTAGAGATCAATTGGTGGAATTAGGGACATATATATATATTAAGTTCCGATATATATTTATATCGTAACGTATATTAGAAGCGAAAAGTAATCAAAATATTTTTTTTCTCGTGTTCTATTACCCTGAGATCATTTTTAAGAAGTGATTAGACTAGAGCAGGGATTGCCTGATATTTTTCCGGCATAGACCCCTTTTAACTAAAGAATTTTCTTAATAGACCCCCTTATATTTTTAAAGCCTTGGCTTTAATTGTGTTGACACAAATGCGGAAACTCTTTTATTTTAGAAAGGCTAAAAATCTTCAATATTTTCCCACCATTGATAGTGCATCATCAGAAGAAGCAGCAGTAATATTAGTCATAAAATTTTAAGATAGAAAATTTATCATTGATCTCCAATAGACTGCCGTAATAGTATAGACCCCTTTCAAACTTTCATAGACCCCCAGGGGGTCCACCTGGACCCCCTTCGGAAACACGATTTAATCAAATCACTTTGCCAAATGTGAAAGTTGAGATCGATAAATCGATTAAGTGTCGATATATTAATCGATTTATTTATATTGGGTCTACCAGAAAGTTCCGGCAAGATCATGTTAGAGCAAAATCCTTTTTTGACATCGGATATCGCAGAAAGGCTTAATTCAGCTCAACACACCATTTCGGATCATATTCGGAAACTAGGATTGGTGTGGAAATATTCGAGATGGGTGCCACATGAGTTAAGTGAAAAGAAACAAAACTGTACCCTTCTGGACGGGATGATAACTGGGGATGAAAGGTGGAATACCTATGAAACACCATAAGGTGAAGAGCATATTGTGAATGAGGGAAACCTACCCCCTCCACCTCTAAACCGAAATTGAGCCTGAATAAGAGAATGTTGTGTATATGGTGCAACATTTGAGAACCAATACATTTTGAGCTGTGGAAGATGAACGAAAAGCTAAATTCTGAGAGGTACTATCAGCAATTGGATAATTTAAAAAAAGCACTCCAAGGAAAGAGGCCGGCGATGTTCAATGGGAAGGACATCATCCTGTTTCGTGATAATGCTAGGCCACATACTGCTTTGGGGACTCGTCAGAAACTTGCAGAGCTAGGCCGGGAAATTCTGTCGCATCCACCATACTCCCCGGACCTAGCACCCTCCGATTATCACTTGTTTCTGTCCTTACAAATTTTTTTGGAGGATTATTTGGTCATAAATAATGATGGAAATTACATAAACCCTATAAACCCCTTTCAAACTTTCATAGACCCC
The DNA here is from genome assembly GCA_022495035.1 of Philopotamus ludificatus. Taxonomy (NCBI): domain Eukaryota; kingdom Metazoa; phylum Arthropoda; class Insecta; order Trichoptera; family Philopotamidae; genus Philopotamus; species Philopotamus ludificatus. Next base: position 45,067 of record JAGXCT010035899.1, on the reverse strand, counting down.
CAGAGAGGGTCCACCTGGACCACCGTTCGGAAACCCCGGAAATGTTTATTTATAATATTCGACCCATCTTGGTGCATAAAAAACATCATAAAATGAATCCAATGCATCTCTTCTACTGTTTTCCTGACGGTAATATTTATTTAATATAATAATAAATAAAAAAAATCAAGATTACTCTTCGCTTAACGTAATACATTTGTATTGGAAATAAAATAATTAGCGATTATTAAAGAATTAATTATTAAATGTATATACAATAATTTTTAAAATTTCAGTCAATTTTCATGCAACAGTCCCCGGACAGGCTTTTAGGCCCACTATATTTAAATGACTTCACGATATCGAATTTTATTTTATTATATATTATCGTAGTCATAAATTAAGTGGATCTTAAAAGCTTTTCCGGGACTATAGATATATAGAGAATCAATACCACACATAATAAAATATAAAAATGTTGCCATAAGAACACATTTGGTATCAAAAATGATAATGGCCATTTATTATCCATTTAAGATCTTCATTTTTATATATAGAAACAGTATACTAATACCACCACAGAGATAGATACAAATTGACAATGTTATATGCAGCAATATGTTATAATAGTATAAGTATAATTTTCAAGAAAAATGGACGGTTTTCACTTAAAATCTAATAACAGATCATTTTAATAAACACGTATTTTGTTAACGTCGTGTACGTATGTTTATAATTGTTGACTTCACATATTATACACACACAAAACATATGTTTATTAATAATAAGTACATAAGAGATTTATTAGTCCTCCCGACTAGCATTTTACATTTTATTCTAACCTATGCATGTATAAAAAATAGCTTTTTTCTTTACATCGTTTATTTTAAGTACATCGAGTATAATTAATTAATTTTGAATAAAAAAAATGATATATTGCAACGATAAATCTGTGAGTTTAATGATTAGGAAAATTCAAATGAAATGCCCAAATTATTACGAAGGAAAGTGAGTGACTTAGGATATGACTAAATAAGAAATGTCTTAACTATTACATAAACCTAATTTCGAGTCATAATATACTCTATAGTTGCATCAGTCAACGTGATTCTCACATACATATTTAAATATAATATATATATATATATAAAAGCTGCTCAGGAGATTTGTTAGATAACATCTAAATAATTTTAATATGTATTTTTATTTTTTTTTAAATATATTAGGCGGACCGAAAAGTAATCAAAATTTCTTCAGTTAGTTTGTGTCGAGACATGGTCCAATTTTTTTCTACCAACGGGAAAGATGTCAAACTGAACAAGTGTCATCGGTGGTTTAAAAAGTTTAAAAATGGAAATAGGAATCTCAAAGATGTCTCATGAAAAGGACGACCCCAAAAATTAGATGATCGTATACTGAAGGCGATGGTAAATCAGATCCTTGTAAAACAATTGAGGGATAATCGTTGAAGATTGGTTGTTCACGGTCTACAGTTCAAAAATTAGATGAGATTAGATATGAGAGAGAATTAAATATCATCTGGGCATCTCTTTTGTCTTGGTATGAAGCCGATCCGTTTTTGCGGCGAATTGTAACTGAAGATGAGAAGTGGTTGCTATACAATAATCCTGTACAAAAAAAAAACAATGGCTATCTTCCGGAGAAGTACCTGTTCTGAACCCTCAACCATCACTAACAATAAAGAAGGTCCTTGTTTGTGTGTGTGGGATTTTCTTGGAATTATATGAATTGCTTGAACCTGGTCAGACTATTCGACAACTCGAGCAAATGAAACAAGAGTTCATTAAAAAACAATCGGTTTTCGTCAATAACAAAAAAAGGATCCTTTAATACGATAATGCGAGGCCTCACTCTGCAAAAATAACCCAGGAAAAAATAAGGGAGCTTGGATTGGAACTTTTAACTCTTCCACCCTATTCACTGGATCTCGTGCCGTTGGATTACGACCTTTTCAGATCGTTAGAGCATACATTAAGAGGTAAAAAATTGAATAATGTTGGAGAAGTGAAAATTTTGATTACTTTTCGGTCCCCCTAATACATTGGAGCTTTGAAAAAATAATTTTACACACGGAAGACTAGTTATGCGTAGATCGACATATAAAAATATATTATTTACGATAAAAATATCACTTAATGGTAATCATAAAATTTCTGTTTAATCCTAAATAGTTTCATGCGTTATATATAATTTTATTTTCATACAGAATCGATCGGAAGATGGCACCGCTGCCGAACGATATCAATAGTGCCGCAAAAACGTGTTAGTAAATATATATATATATATTCAAAGCAACATATTATTATACTATTTACACATTACATTACGTTGAGATTTATTTACAAGCTATGCTGTATGTGCAAAATAAAGATACTTAAAAAAATATATGTATTTTTATTTTAATATATGTATAGCACACTCGCAATGAACACTCGGTTTACATATTTCATTATTACCCCCAAAGAAATACTCATGCAAAAAACTAACAGTGCAGATACCTCGAAGATTCTCGATAAATTAAGGTTAATAAAACGAAGTTATACTGTCACGAGACAATCGACAGCGTATGCTCCGGCACAATATCCACAGTGGTGGTCTGTACCGCCGTGTTATTTTCTCGTGCATTATTCTGCGTTTGGTCTGGCGTTAACACCTCCATTGTTGTTTCTTCTGTCGACGTACTATCTGTATCGACTTGTTTATTGGGTGCTGGAAAGAGGATATTGTACGACGGAGGGGGCGGCTCGAGATCGTCGTACTGGGGAGGAGGATAAGGCCGCCAATGCTGTGGTTGAGTCGAACAAACGGCCGCAGGCGCTATGCAATCCGGTGGCATGTTTTGATCTTGATGCGTTCGCGAATAATGACAGAAGCATTCTGAAATAAAATTAATTTATATATTAGGTCATATATATCTCAATCTAGCCTTTTTATTATACTTTAATTACATTTCTTATATTACAGTCAACATAACCCTGCATAGGGTTGACTAGGGACCCAACTTAACTTTGATAAATACCCAATAAAACAACGCAAAAATATGTACATGTTGGTGTACACATATCTTTATGTGCATAAATAAATCTGGTCTCTAACGGATTTCTCACCACAGAGCCAGTATACCCTGGGAAGGAAAACCCTAATCTGCTGACCAATAATTGGTCTATTCTTGATACTTTTGCTCCTCTTCCTTCTCTCTGAGGAGGTCTTTCCCATGATGAAAGGATTGCTATTGCGCGACAGGGCTAATAATCACTTGCGACCGGCTACTTGAGACTCGTTTTGGGCAGATATGTATGCCTGTGTATATCTATATAGGTGTGTGTGTGTAGTCGCTCGCTACTTGTCACTCGTGACTTGTTATAAGCAGATAACGCCTTAGAGAAGAGAACAAACGTGAATACCGGTGACAAACTCCTCCTATCACTTACCTGGACTCAGTCGAGGGTAAACCTGATACCAACATGGTGGTAGAAGATAATGTCTAATTGTGGCAATGGCCAAGAGAGGGAAATCCTCAAAAAACCAGATATCAAGACGGCCCGGTCCCCGCTGCTGCATGGACACACTTAGGCAGGAGCTCCTCAAGGCCACGGTGAGACTCCAGGTTCCTTGGTCCTCAACGAGTTCAGGTCCATGCCTCTCAGCGAGTGAGAGCCTTGTGACTATCATTAATCGCTGGCATGCATCCTTGAGAGCCGTCCGAGATCTGGCCACAATGTCTATGTCGTCCGCATAGACAAGAAGCTGCATCGATTTATTAAGAATGGTGCTAGTAGTTTCCACGCCGGAGTCTATTAATACTCCTTCAAGTGCTATATTAAACAACAAACATGCTAGAGGTTCATTCCGTCTCAAACTGCGGTGTGTCTCAAATCAAGGTCGTTTTTAATATACATTTTTGTTTTATATTCTTTTCTAAAAAGATGATAGTCACTTGGGGCAATGCACAGAGAATATGGTAGGTGAGGATAAAGTTCCCAAGAAAATTCATTTGAGTGTTTTTCTGGTGTAAAATTACCTGATCTAGCTAAACCCAACAGTTCATAATGAATCACTCCCTTTATATCCCACCCAATGCATAATATTATCTTCTAAGGATGTAATCCTGTTCTTGGGATAGAGGTTGGGGGTTGATTGGCGCTCAACCGCTGCTTCTTGCGTTTTGTGTTGACGTAAAGAACCCAGTGCCTGCTCAGATATTGAATCATATAGACGCACTAAATAATCTTGCATATTTAAATTAAATTCACTTCTCGGTTTTCCATCAGAAAAAACCATTGTTCTCTTTGCGACATTATACGCGACCGCAAATGAAAAGTGAAATTGCAATCTGCGAGGATTACTTCTAATAATTTATGAGGTACCCACATTCCACAAGTTGACACCTTTCTCGATTCTTTTAAAGGCCAGTGAACTGATGTAATCAAAAACATATATTTTTACCCCAACTCCGAATATAATCAAGACTGTGGCGCAAATGAGCATTCCCAGCATTAAATATCCCCAGGTTCCGTAGGGCTCCAACGCGGCATCCAACGCCGATAATCCTTTTCGTCCCTTTCCACTCTCTTTTCTGACGATTACAATGTCTTTGGCGGTATCTATTTAAAAATAAATAAACATTAAAGCGAATAAATTAATTTATAGCAATGATATATTATTTAATTGTGCTCACGATTAGCCGGACGAGTTGTTATCATGTCTATGCCGAGCAATTCGCCATGTTTAGAAGCTAGACGTTTGATCATTTCTTCGATCCAATTAGAGCGTTTCATGGCGCATAATGCGCTCGCTTCGTCTCCACCGCTACCGGCGGGACAGTGCTTAACACCGTCGCATGCCAGAGCATCGGAAACGCATAACAACGGCTCTAATCCGACTCGCAAGCAAGTGACTTGATCCTTAGCGAGACACGTTTCACCTAAAACAAACAATAGATTAAATAATCGATAAAATAATAAATTTGATTTAAAATCTGAATAAAATTGAAATTGAATTACCCGAGTTCACAGCTGTAACGATTAGACGTAGATGATCGGTGTGACGTGGCCAACGTGGGGGCCACCACTCAATTTTTATCGGTGGCGCCATTAACTGCGGCAATGATTTGACTACAGAAAAATCGGAAGCGCACGGTGTCATCCGCCACACCGGGATTGTAGTCGATTCATCTTCGTCGATATAAAACTAAAAATATCGATAATTATATATACATCGTCAAAGTCTAAAATTTTCAGGATGTATACGTACAACATTCAGGGCACATTCCTGTGTCGCATTGCTCTTTTCGGAATGCGATATTTTATCGGGCTTAGATTTAGGATTCCATTTATGCGGAAGCATCTTACCGAATTCTACAAACGGATTCTACAACAAATATTATTAATTAGTATGCATATATTAAAAAAAAAATATTTAGTACCGTAGAGTTTATTCGTTTTTTTAGTATTAAAATAAAAATAAATTAAATTGAGGTTTCGTCACAAAATATAAACCAAAATATTTTTTTCGTTCATCTGCGTTTTTATCAGTTTTTTGCCAGCAAAGAACAAATTTTATGTGCGTGGAATCATGCTACTGCGAGAAAGATGGCAAAAGGTATTGGACCAGAATGGACAAATATATAATTTAATAAAATATTTATTCACTATTAGAAAATCGTTGTTTATTTTCATAAAAAAAAAAACTAAACTACTTTCCGAACAACTTGATAGTTTTCGCGGATATGAAGAGACTAGACAATGTCCTTGGATTGACCGAGGGAGCTTTGCTCTTTTGTTTACATTCCCGGCAGATGAAGTAAATAGCGAAGATGAAATTCATTCATATTCCAAAATAAAATAAAAATTTGCCTATTGTAAGTATACCAAATTTTCCAAATAAACTTGGTGATTGGACAGAATTTTTTTTTGAAATAAAGCATAATTTACTCATCAGACCTATTTCGCCTCCAAGAAATCCCATTTTGTACAGAATGAGAGGAGAAGCCTTGGTTAAATGAGCTTGTCTATCTAACTGATTTAACGGTAAAACTGAAGGATTTAATTTGCCATTGGGGAAAGTGGTTTCCATGACAAAAGCATTTTTGTGTATATTCTACGTGTTGGATCGGCTGTGACTTTTACAATGTTTTTTAGTCTTTTACAATGTTTAAAAGTCTTCATTATAATTATTTAAGGGGCCTTCGAACCCTGAGGTGGGTCTTTGCCAACTGGAGGACAATCCGCGATCTTTAGCAGAGAACGTCCGTCTCAATCCTAATGTCAGGATTGTGATAGTCGTCCTCCTATAAGCGAAACATTATCGGGAAAGTATCGAATATTATTTTGTCTTTGCGATTGTGCGACAGTTTTTATGTATTTTTGTACAAATTTGGAAAAATGGAACAAGATAGTTTTATAAATGAACTTTATAAAGACAGTCAATCAGAAATTAGTGATAACAAGAACAACAGCGAGACGGAATCTATTCAAAATAAACCATGACAACATTCCGAGCTATATAATAAAATAATAAGCTGATGACCATGAAATTTCAATTCGGCCTGTTTCTAAAAAGTTTGGTGACCCCAGCTACAAGGTAAAAATATTTACTATCCAATATATGTTGTAGTTAAAGTAGTTCAATTTTCGGCTCAATATGTCGATTAATAAAAAAGTTATGACATCTTTACATAAAAACTTTTTTATTTAATTTTGGCAAAGCGAGCCAGAACTGTAGAGGAAGCAATCCGTGGTTCCTTACAAGAACCTTGTGAAGACACAAGTCCTGAGCTCTGCTTATTGTAAGTATACAAACTTTTCAAATAAATAATTAGACAGATTTTTTTTAGTCAAAATACAACTTATTTGGAAAGCAGTTTATTTATCAGATCAATTTCGCACCCAAGAAATGCCAAAAAATTGAAAAAATTATTAAATTTGTAACTACAAGTACAGTAAATGCATTTTTAACTAAATTGGCACTCTGGAAATGACAAATGAAGGACGATTTATTACTGTTCCCAAATTCCCTGAGTGTTTGGGCCTTACCAGACTCTCGAATAGTGGCCGAAGCCAAGTCGGGGTCTCAAAATGGAATGAGAACTCCGCTAATACTTCCATACCGTGGTGGCACAATCCGTCTTGGTATGCAGTTTTTTATAAAGAGGTTTCTTTTTCTTGGACATTGCTGGCATTGAATGTGCATCCACCACCATTGCTGGTATCGGATTTAACCCTCCATACTGTCCAGGCAAGTGGGATGGGTTTTGTTTTGGGATTTGATTTTTTCTTTAGGGGTTCCGGCATGACAAGTCATAGCTAGCATTAACATTGTTGCGTAATAGCAATCCTCTCATAATGGTAAGGACCTTTCCAAAGGAGAGGTCTCCTTAATAAGGAAGAAGAGGAAGCAAAAGTATCGAAACTAAGCCAATTATCGACCTTCATTTTAGGGTTTTCCTTCTCAGGGTGTATTAGTTCTACTGGTGAGAAAAAGAGATATTTTAATTAAAAAATTGTCAGCGTAGTAGTGGATTTTTATCGACTTTTGACTACTAATTTGTATCGGTTGATTTGGCATTAAGGTTAATTTTGATTGGTTTGATTTATTAGCAAAAGGTTGCTAACTATTAAATATTTGGTTATATGGCTCATCAATGGTCTCTCTCTCTCTCATTACAATTTGTACTGTTTGCAACCTAATTCCCAATTAATATATTGTAAGGGTGACCATTTTTCTTATCAGTAGTATCATTATCCCTTGGGAAGATAAAACCCCCAACAATTAAATATGTTATATATATGATTTAATAACGATTTTAACCCTTTACGTGCGAGATAAGATTTCATAAAAATTCATGAAATAAGTCAATTAGACATGAAAAATATAGTTGAATATTTAAGGGCGATTTCTTAATATGCGTTAATTTGTCAGAACTAAAAAAGTTTGACGTTATTTTTCGACGAAGGTATGTCGGAATGCGAAACAAAGTTATATTCAATATAGGGTTAAGAAATGTATTCATTTTAATAAATTATTATTTTACATTTACAATTTTTTCCCTTTCCCACTTAATTTTTTTTCCCTCTTTCCTTTTCTCCTAATTATCCAGTGCGTTTGTGCGCTGCACAATCTGGCCATATGGATGGCCCATCAGTTTGTCAAACATTTTAACTCGTTCTTGGAAGAAATTTAGCGAATCGGAGGCATTATTAACATTTTTATATTAGATCTTTCGTTCATAAAGAGGATATTGGGACTTATTATCTTAATAATATTTTAAGGATGGTTTAAAATGAAATATTATAAATATATAAAAATGCAAATGAATTAAAATCACATCAATTTAGTAAAAGGAAATAACTTTCTCTTTACTAAATTTTACTAAACTTGTCAACATAGAAGATCCGAGTTTTTGTGATAATTCGTCTATATTTTAGAGAAGATCTGATTTAATTAATTTTAAAGGTCTTACTGATTTAGGGGGGTCCTGTAATCCCCTACAATCCGATAAAAATCATCGAAATTAAAATTGACGTCTGTTTTCAGTCTAAAACATTTCCATTTAATTCAGCAAAGTCACGACAAATTTGCATACTGCTTCAATAAAAACGAAAAAACTTTCCGACGCCCTTAATATATCAAATCATCTCATAAGTATCGTCGTTTTTGAAGAACACGTCTTAACAAATCCGACGATATTACTTATGGAATGTCCTAATATTTGTAAACATACCTCCGCATCGATAAGTCGCAACGATAATGCGTATACATTCGGAGCGTAGATGCTGAGCGTGCACGGCTCGTTTGTTGCATTTTGATCACCATTCGCCAAGGTTAGAGATATCGCCGACGTACGTCCTCGCACCTGCAATTTCACTTCTCCGACGGATCCACATAACAAACTCTCCGCTAAAAAAAATACATTATCATTGATGTGTCATTGTTAATCTATGTCAAGCTAATATTACGGTGTTATGTATACTATGAGACAAAAAAATTTAAAACTAATTATATTTATTAAAGCGGATTTACGTAATTATCGTCAATGTCATCATTTACACATCGGATATTTTAAAGCTAATTGTGTATTATCCTTGAGAAAGATTAAATAAATATTTATTTTTTGCATAAAATGTACTATTTATTTTTGGTACGAGCGGCATCGATGACGCAAACTATTTACTTAGACGTACGAAGAGATGAGAATTATATTTGCATTCGTCTACTAAACCGATTGAGATAATATTCGCAAACAAGACATTGAAATACCAACGTATTAATTCAATAATATCGGAAAAGCTGATATAATACGGAAATAATTAGACGAATCTAATAAAAGGATGTTAATAATTACGGGCGTATGACCGATTTAATGTTAATTTATATTATTCAATATTCAAGACATGGTAATGGATGTGATAGGAATTATTTTTTAATTACACCATCACGGCCGCAGCGTTTTTACGATTAAAATAATAAATTCAGAACAATGAAAAACCCATAACTTTTATTAGAAAATAAAATAATATTATGTACGGAAACTAAATATTATTGCCGTTAATAATTTGTCACGTTTATTTAATGATTAATATATGGCGATAGTTGTTTCAGAGCGATTTTAATATATGTTCTCGATCTAAACAATGAGAGTGAAAATATTAAGCAACAGGTGTCACTCACGTTCTTAAAATAATATTTACAAGGGCAAGCGGGCATATGTTGTTTATATCGCGCGGCGCGTTATACGAGTACAGAGAATATGCGTACGGCGTGTTAAGTGTGACATTAGCATATCAGGAAATCAGTTAGAAACTCGTTATGGATGTAATGAGGGGTGTGATTAAGAAGCCGCTTTCTGGAGCGGAGCTGAAGACTCACATGTGTGCTGCGGTAACGGCAGCAGCATGAGCAGCGGCAGCAGCAGCCGCCGCGCGGCCGCCATGAGCTCCGCCGGCCTGCTTCGCTGACAGTCTGACAGCACGTCCGCCACGGGGTTGCCAGTACGCTCACGATTGCCAACCGCAACACTCGACATGGCCGACAAATGAAGATACAAACATGAAAATCTGTCAACATTATTGTTATTCAAAACAAATCAAATTCAACAAAACAAAATTAATGAACCACATATTTTAATAATCATGACGGTCTGCTTATACATTGTAAATCAAAATAATAATTAAATCAATATTTTTTCCGAGAAATAAATATTGATTTTATATCTAAAATAATCGTGGGTTTATTTTATACTTTTAGCAAAAAAATATTGTTGGTAGAGTAATATACGTTTCCATAAATTGTTAGAATAATATTTCTCATAGAGATATCGCCGTTATTTGGCAGAAATGCGTAATATTTCCTTGGACCCCTTGTACATTATTGATAAGTAGATATTTCCCTAAAGTTTATTATACATACTGTTTGTTTCATACATCTCTTTTTGCTGTCCATAATAATATGCATTAATAATTATTAATGCATTATGAGTGTTACAAAATTTGTGTTTATAATAAAATGAAATTTTATATAATTAGAATTATACACATATTTCAAGGAAACAAAAAAATGACGCAAACTCGTTGCCTTTGTGCAAAATTTTAATGGGGGTTATACATATAAATCTACAATAAAAAAAACATTTTATGAAAGAGAATTTTTATCGATTTAAGAAAGCGCACATAATATTCCGGCGCCTGTGTGCGCCGCACAATCTGACCATATGGACGAGGCGCCTTTGCCTTGGAGACACGATTCACTTCATCATTTTTTTAATAAATAAGTAAAATATTATCTAATATTTTAGTACTTTTTAATATCATTGTATATCAGAAAAATGATAGAAGAAATAAAAGGATTTTTTTTGGATAGATCGAATTAAACGATGACATATGTTGCATTTGATAGAGACTACTACTTTGAACGTCACACAATTAATACTGAGTTTTTTTTGGTGAAAAGCGAACATTCCGCGTATTTTTTTTTGGATCAAACCGGGTATTTTATTTTATTGCATTTCTACACGTGTGCAATTACAATAGAGTTTTATTTTATGGGCGATAACCATCTAGAAATCAATTAAGACGCATTGTATTATTTATTATAGGACTCCATGTAACGAAATGGCTCGGGCCATTAAAATTATCGGTTATCCCAATATATATAACCAGTTTGAAATAAAAGGCTAGGGGATAACTGCAAGGGGAGTGCAGCTGGCGGTGGTGGGGACCTGCCCCGGGGGCCCAGTCTCATCTTCAGCCAGTGCTTCTCGAGCTTCAGTCGGCGCCAGTGCTTCGCGGAGGCGTCACGCGGTTCGCACGCACTTTCGACAACCAATCGCACGATTATTCAGTGGTTTTTTGTGAAATTTTGAATAAAAATGTGGCGTTTTGTGAATTGTAAAACGACGAAACGTATCGTCGACGAAGTTTGAGTGATTTGTGATTAGTGTTTCAGTGATGATATGATTTTTGAAACGATACAAAAAGGTATTACGATTTAATTGCGAAAGGGGAGACGTGCGATATTGTTTTTTGTTCGATCTCGATTTATGTTCTTGCATGTATTATTGAATAAAAGTGCGATTTTATCGACAACAATAGCAAAATACGCCCATTTCTCGAACTCGGATGAAACAGTTCACTTGTATAACAATAGAAACCTATAGAAGAAATCTGTATTATGCCCAGTTTTAATTAATACATTTGTATTGAATCAATCTCAGATTCATTTTATTGTTTCATTTCTCCGAGGCGATACGTTAATTGCTAAAAAAAATTAAGAGAGATTATTTTCGCGTCGAAATGATTTTCGCGCTTCTCCGAGCGTTGATGATTCCATGAAATTATTCGACGAAATTTAATACATATATATTTTTTGTTATTAAAAACTAGTTTATATAATAACAATTAAAAACATTAAGGCATGTGAAAGAACACGATTTATATAAACAGCGAGGGGGAACTCACCCCATTCTAACATTCAATTCCAGTGGTCACCAAGCCATGGGTCACTGATCCTTTTGTATATAAAAAAAAATAAACGCAGATGTGCTAAAATTTGATTCGATCCATCCGTCTATCTATAACGAATTATAAAACATTTTTTTTTGTTATAACCAGTTAACGGTCCATCACTTTTTATGAATAGAATTTGGGAATCCTTGCTCATAAATTATATGTGTATCAATGGTGAAGAGCTATGATTTATTTTTTTATCCCCACCATTGTAACTAGTTTAATAGAATAAATTTATTTTGTAAATTTTAGATTATTCCATATAAACTGCGAGGTCATATTGTTCAAAATTGCATACAATTACACGCTTCTTGAGCGAAACGCTTCTTTTTAACCACTTCGCTAAATTATATGACATGACTAAGCTAAGGAAGTTCATTTATTATTTTATACATAAATAAAAATAAATTAAGATAGTAATAAAAAAAATATTTGAATCGTTGCACTGAAATAATTGCATATAATGATACTCGACCTTAATTATATTTTTTTCATGGTATATTTTTCGGGTTTAACAACCTTATTTTTATTTAGTACAGGGTCCGAATTGTCAGGTGCTTGTGTAACAGAACTTGAATCCAGTCAAGATGACCTGGTCGTGTTGTGGTTCTCGTTTGTATGTATGTTACCACGTAACGTTTGTAATTGAAGATCTAATCTTGCTGGGCAGTGCCAGAATTTTTTTATCTGCATATTGAATATATGTTTATTATTATGATTTATGTAGCGTGAAAATCAAGGTTCGACTCATTAGTGTGAAATATTATTATTGCGCCGATGATTTATAAACAAACATGGACATAAATTTTGGCGTTAAGGCCGTACGTTGAAGACGGATTAACGTCAGATCGGTTTTGAATAAACGAAGGACGGGGGTAAGTTGTATTTTTTTGTGGTCGTTTCCGTTGATGATATTGACCATTTGCCAGAGCTTCTATATGTTCTGCATGTTAAGTCTAGCAACAGCGGAAACATTCTATAATGGTGGGAAAAATCACCGACGTGTAAAATTGTACTTTTGTCTCTTTTTTTAACATTGTCCTGCTCAAAGGTAAGCAAGGGTTCGTTCCAAGGTTTGCCCACGAGCGGAGTCATTTGAAAATCAAGAGGTTAGTTATAAAAATACGCGGCATTCGTTTTATACACTCTCTAATTTATTCAACGATATTAATTTAGCCCTCTTGAAAATATTCTATACTTTTCTTGGAAAAAACGCTTCAACTCAATTTTCGTTGTGGTGTTTGGTCTCTTTAGCGATTCTTTTTACAAGTTAAAATCACCTGAACTTAACCCATTCATCACGGTGGTTCGAAAACAACCGCGTCGTCCGAAGGGGGTCTCTCGGATACCCCAAGCATTTCAAGTCAGGTTTTTAATGGATTATTTTAATATTAAAAATATATATTCATGACATGCTTCATAATTTGATCGATATATATTTTTTTAAACTAATCAATTAATGACTTAGCTCTCGCAGCACGTGTCACTCGAACGTTTCACTCGCACTCGGCATATCGTATCGGATGCGAGCGAGAAAAAACATTGCGCACGTGGCAATGTTAGTCAATATTGTTGTTTTTATTTTTTTGAATGATTATTTATAATATGTATTCTTTAGACTTTTTTAGAATTTATATTAAAAGAGTTATTCGACATTTAATATGACTACCGATGTCAATAACGCCTCTCTCACCTGCTGCCGAAAGCAGTAGGTAACACTCTGACTTCAATGCCTTTAATGTGATATCTATACTGAGAAAAACTAGTGAAATCTAGAAGGGCAGAAACAGAATAGCAGACTAATGATTCTCCAAGTTGAGATAGCCACTTCTTCATAAGATGGCAGCTTCGTGTCTGCGAATCGTGATCATTCTGGACCCGAATATCCTTCTTCTTGCATCTTGTGTCACAGCTACTATAGTGTGACCCGGGGGGTCTTCACTTGGTTGCTTCAGCGGATGGGCACCCTGCCCTTTTCCCTGTATCCTTGTACGTTAAGAAGCGCAACAAGCTCCTCCATGCTATTGTTTCTTCCAGTAAGGTGTCGACAGAACATAATTTAATGTCCGTATAAGCCTGGTGTGCTTGAAAAGGCAAACCAAAGGCAATCGATATTGTTATAAATGATTTAATGTCGATTTTAAGGGCGCCCTGAGTTTTTTGGTGCCTGTGTGCGCCGCACAATATGGCCATATGGACAGTGCGCTCCTAGTTTCTTCTAGCGAGATGTCCAAAGTAGCGAATAATCCGCTTGAGACATTTAGTTGAGTGTCTGTCATATATTTTGTTCCCCATCTCTTCTAGGACAGGAACGTTTGTGCGTTTTCTGGTCCATGGTATTCTCAGCAGGCGTCAACAGCACCAAATGTCAAAGACATCATTTTTTTTCTTCATATTTTGCTTTATAGTCCAGGTCTTTACGCCGTGTTTTAAAATGGAGAATACCAGACTCCTGCATCAAACGTTTTTTTTGTCTTTTCGGATATGCCTCTGTTTTACCAAATTGTTGGTTGTTGCAAAGCTCCATTGGTTTGTTCCTGGTCACTACGTGTCCCAGTTTGTCACGGGACATGGCTCTTTTAACGCAAATCTTCATCGGTTGGGCCTCAGGGATGACCCGATTTGCGAGTTTTGTGCCTTCAATGAACAATCATCAGAACATTCTTTGGGAGTGTCCGGAGTTTTGTTCTGAGAGAGAGAGACTATGTTTAATGTAGTGAGGCGGTTCCCTGGCCCCGTCTTTTATTAGGACCTAGTCTCCTCCATCTCTGGTTACAGGGCTTTTGTGATTTACGATGGCCAAGTAGGAGTGAGGTTCTTCTCCTTTAACCCATTACCCTTGCCTTCTTAGGTGTAGGTCGCTTGTATTTCTAAAGAGTCTTTATATGGGATGGTTGCCACGATGGCTTGTCAGAGGTAGTCTACATTAGAATCACCGTAGGGCGGGCCCTCCAGGAAATCCTCGGCCATCTAACAATTATCATCAGCTTGATTTCGGAATAGAGTGTGAAAACATGAAGTTAGGAATACAGCATAATATTAAACAAATATAATGCCCTCGGAATTTGGTGCTGGGAATGCTAACTGAGATCTTGAAAAATTACACTGTAGCATCGTGCTAGAAGAAATAATATAATAGTATGGTGAAGCTCGAACACTTGGTATATACGATGCGAAATTAAAAAATTCCAATAATTTTGTCGATCAAATCTGGTTATCTGTTAAAATCAGTAAAGAACGCCGCGGATCATACGAAATCATGCCAATGAAAAACCATTAAACCACGATTTTCAACACATTGTTCATAAAAATTTCTCTTCCATCACGTTTATTGTACCATATTCCGTGAATAATCTCCGTAATTTATCGCGTTTCAAAGACATAATTAATATTTACGTAAGAATAAGTTCAATGCTTTTCTTTTGCATAACCGCAAGTGATGATATCTAATTCTTCTTATGTTCAAAAAAGCGTTTATAATAGTTGAAATTTTTGCAATGCACGCTGAGCCAAAAATAAAAGATAAAAAAACCATGTAATTTTCTGCAATCATCGCTCATTCGAGATGTATTATGTCAAGTCAGTCACAATACGGCGATTCTTATGCAAAATTTTTAATTACCAAAGATCGTAAATTGAGTTATTAATTAAATTATCATCATTGCACGAATTCAACGCCATCACTCCGGGTAATTATCCGATGTCTAACTGTTAAACGCTGGATATTCGCGTCGGACTCGTACGAGATATCCTCGGGCCACGATTTAACTGCACATCTCATTAGTCTCGTTTAAAACTGGAAAATATGCGTGTTATTCGAAGCATTTGATCAATTGATTTTTGTTTTATAGTGAACGCGTGTATGAAGAATGAAGAAGAGGATCAAAGTCGTGTTGTGACAGATTGTTGATGGTGAACAGGGATGAACACACCCACAGTGTTGAGCGATTGCAGCTCAAGACATCGACATCGAAAAAAAGGGTAAGTGTGATCTTCATACACTAGAGATTGTCTTAACGATGTCGGTTATTCTAAATATTCTGCAAATCAGAGCATGGATCACTCTTTTGCTAGCTGTATATTTTAACAAGGTCATGGTTTCAGTGACATATGTCACTACAGTAATCATTTTAGAATTGCATCTATAGCATTACCTCATTCGATGCTGCTTTTCTTAGTAGAATACAGTTTTAAGGTCAGATGCACTTCACAACGTTACAAGAAACAAAGCTAAAGATTGATTTAGCTATTCAAATAAAGCTAAAGCATCATTATGGATATTTTCAAATAAAGGATTGCTGTTGCCTAATGCATTAAGCTTCTCCAGGTTATTATTTTTCTAACGATATACCTAAAGTAGCGTATAATCCTATTCAAACAAACGAGATGTCTATTTCTTTTTGGAAAGAAACATTTATGTGCTTAGAAATCCGTAATATTCTTTAAGGCGTCATTAGCACCATATTTTAAAGGATTGTTATTTCCATATTAAGTCCTGGCATCAGAGTTGAGACGGACGTACCTCTGCTGGTGTTAAGAGGATGGATAGAAGAAGTGCAGGACCGACGGGAATACCAGATGAATACTCTTTCTAATCGTCGTAGTTTTGATAACAATTATAGATCGCGGATCGTTTAGGACCCTTTTTGTATTGGAAGTCCAGATCTAGAAGGTAGTCTGATCTGGTGAAGGCCTTTCTTAAATTGTTTCTATTTAGTCAGGTCTTAGACGTTGCTCTTCCACGTGGTTCTTGTAAGATGTCATATTAAAAATCGTCTAATTTTCATATATTCATATTATATAGAGTAGTAGTTTCCTTCTTTTAACTTCTATCATCTAATAATGTTGTTGCGTCTGAATATCTCAGATTGAAGAATCGTTTGTTTTGGCTAAAAGTATCACCGTTACAATTCCTCAGTTTTCATATTCGCCGGACATGACTTCCTGTGATTTCTTTGTATTCCTGAAGGTGAAAAAAATCATAAAAGGACGACGTTTTGTTATCATCGTTGAATCAGTTAAGCACTATACTGAAAATTGCGTTCTAGAAGTGTTTCGAAGTTTGGAAAAAGTGCTGGTACACTGTATGATGTATCTCAGGGATTGGCAAACTTTTTTTTGGAAAAAAAACAGATCATAAAACTTTAAGCTCTCCGGCTCAACTTCAATACTGGGTAATTCCACACAGAGTAACAAAAAAACGGTGTCCATTATTGTTTGTTTAATTCCTGGGTCGGATTTAAAACAGGCCGTAGTTTGCGGACCCCTGATGTATATAATGGATACTACTTTAGAGTGGATAAAATCTTGGTTCTGATCAACGAGGTTCTTCAACTATTGGAAGTTTGTTTGTTGCAGCAGAACCGAAAATCCATATATATTTTTATGGCACTAAGCAGAAATGTAAGATACACAGTATGTGTCTTAAGAAGTCAGAATAAGGATAGATCTAGAAGTTTATTTTTGATAATAGCTGTATTGATCGGATAGCTGGCTTCAATCCGTACTTCAACTTTTTCACAAGAAGCGAGAGCTTCTGGATACCGTAAAAACCTTAATGTAAGAGGATTTTGGAGACATCAATCCTGGATCAAAGTATTATATCATCAAGATGCATTTAAGTTGCCTTGCTAAAAACAGATACTTCCATCCCAGGCTCTAATTCTTCTACTTATACTTCTCCATTTATACCTCAGAGAATTCTTGGCTAGGTGTATTTGAAATGTGTTTCTACCGAAGAATGTTGAATATTCCATGGACGTGGAACGCTTCAACAATAAAACAGTTCTTTAACTTCTTTACAAGAAGCGGGAGCTTCTAGATTAATATTAATATTAATATAATTGAGTAGTTTGGACAGACCATTCGTAGACCAAAGTAAATTGACACATATTTGGGATAGAAAGAACGCCTACATCCTAAAACGGACACGTGAAGAAAAAGAAAAAGATAATTCTTCTCTTTGTGCTTTTCAGAAACACTAGGCCTTTACAACTTATTGGATGACTTCCCTCAATTTCTTTCGATGACACTTTTTTTTGCTTCTCCATATACTCATCGCTTTTCTTGTTTACAAAGGCATACTGCGGATACCAGTGGCGGATGGTGACTTTTTGATATCTTCATATGGTAAAGCCTCTTCTAATTTTTTCCACTTTGTCCGGTCAAGGGTTATTCTCTTCCAGGCGGTCCTCGCAAGTTTGGCTATGTCGTCGATCCATTTCGTTGGAAGAGGCGACCCAATTTTCGTGGACATGTCGGCGGCCTACAATCCATGATTTTCTGGCTCCATCGTCCGTCTTCCCTATCGGCCACATGGCCAGCCCACTGCCACAGTCGAGCGATTCTAGTGGCAATGTGAGTCACTTTAATTGTCTTGCGGATCGTTTCGTTGCGGATTCGATCTATCTCCCTCTGAGTCATTTTAGACTCGTGGACTAGTCCCCTCCGTAAGTGCATCGTCGCCGTAGGTCATTGCCGGGAGAATTTAAGTGCCCTTCTAACCCTGAGGCGGGTCTTTGCTACCTGAAGGATACTAGGCGATCTCCAGCAGAGACACGTGACAACCCTGATGTCAGGACTATGACGGTCGTCCTCCAGGTTGTCTTGGCTCTTTGAATACGGGGCCCGGGAGCCGAGCTACCAACGCGCGGATTGTAACAATAATAATCAGACGAGGCTAGGGCCAATTCGTATTGAATTCACGGTCTTCTCCTATAGTACACACATCACCGAACTGGCCTGGATAGCGGCCTGGTTCCTCATTGATCCGTAGAATCTACGAAAACGTGCCCAACCGCCATCGCCGCCACGTCCTGTAGGTGAAATCGGAAAATTTATGAAAAAAAAAACACTAGGGCCAGAAGATCGTCTACGTTTAGTGGTCTGTTCAAGAATTTTGTGAGTATCGCCCTTGTGCGCATTTCCGATGGTTGGTTATCGCTGAGCACCTTGCGTTTAGCCATTGTTAGCAGTATCTCGCGAAGATCAGTATCAAGTAGGTACATCAACATCAGCCATGTTCAACACGACGATCACGATCAAGCCGAGAATAATACAGATTGGCGACGCAGGCTCGTGATGACCCCGGGGTCAAAATATTTTATTATACGGAAAAAAAATCACACACAGTGGAAATGATTTTTATTTACAAAACATGATCGGCGAAAATCTGATACCGGAGCACGTTCGCTGCTCTCGGATATATCGAACGAAAGCGAATCCATTGTTACGAAACATTTATTTATATACATATTTTTTATACCCAGAAAAAGGTTAACAACCGGCGTAATAAATCTGAGAATATTTAAACGCGAGGTTAAAAGAATGAGTAATCTACATACGTTGCGTACGCAATTCGTGCGTTGATACATTACTTAAATAAATCATTGCATTCATTAGATGCACGTGGGCTCTTCGTATGCAAAGATGATAAAAAAATAAATAAATAATGCTAAATAACCGAGTAATTAATATATAATTATATAAACAACTGTTACCTTCAGCGGCCACGTGTGCCTCAATGATCAGCATACAAAAGATTGTAAATTTTCTATACGAAAGCACATTACAATATTTGCGTGTGAATTTTTTTTATGCGCGATACGTATCATAAGCTGAAATTTAATTTTTTGATGAATCCCAATTTGTATAACAGTTAATTTTATAACACATTGTACGAATACTTTTTTCTATTCTATGTGGGAATTTTTCTATTGTTAATAAATGATAAATTACCTTTTTTTTTTGGTTCCAGATCTTCAAGAAGAATATTTTCGTCGCAATCTGATCACCTCGAGGATATAGAAAACATTCAAGATTCATCACGCATACTGAGCTTATCTTCTTCTGTAAGTATTTGGAATTATAAATATTTCACCAGTTCTCCTTTATCTAATTTTTTTGCAGTTGCCATAAATATGTAGTAATTTTGAGACCTTTTCCCCCCGAAATTAATACACATGCTAATGTCTAGATCCACCCCCCCCCAATTTTTATTCTTAATAGTTTTAATACTTTTATTATATTACAATATAATAAAATAGATTTAAATTAATTATTATTTAAAATACATTTTTTTTATCCATAATTTGCAATCCTGCGGTCCACCAATAGGATTTTTTGGTGTTAAATATATTTAGAGATCAAAGAATACGTAAAATGCACCTAGTTAATCAAATAAAACTATTAATTGTAACCAAGTTATGAAGGTTTTATTATTAATATAAACAAAAATTGTGAAAATGCATATAAGTTTTAGTATTTATAAATATAAAACAAGAAAAGGAGTCGCCCAGCGAAAAAAAATTGATTCTCGACAAAAAAATGTCATTCTTGCTTAACCTAGCCGTTCCGATGGGGTCTATTTGGGACCCCCAGTTTCTAATTTTTCTCGAATAACCCTTTT
>JAGXCT010035899.1:0-22824 GCA_022495035.1 Philopotamus ludificatus | reverse complement strand
AATTATATAATTGATTAAATAAATAATACAAATCTAAAAAAAAAATGTTTAATTGCATATGTAAAAAACGGTCATAACTTTTGCATCAACCCAATATATTAGTAGAAAAGTCCAAAATATCAATCAAATTTTGATTTTTTCTACTAACTAATGCACATGTGACGTGTGCACACGACGACGGCCTGTCCGCCGCATCTGCGTGATGTTTTTTCTCGCTCGCTTCCGGTACGGAGCGAATAGAAACGCATATTATTGGTTTTTTTTTCGCAATTGCGGACAATAAAGGTCATTGAAACGAAAAAAATAAATATATAATACAAACAGGCACCCCACCGTTTTTTAATACAATTTAAAACTGGTGCAAAAATGGCACGAGTTTTTGGCACGATTGAAACTGTATTTTTGAATCATGGAAATTAGATAAGTTTTGAAAATAGATCAAACGCAAATTAATTATAATATTAATCTAAATGATTTTTCACCTCATCTGTATTTTTTTTTTTTTTTTTTTATATTATCTATTGAATGTTCTAACGATTTAAATATGTGATAATCTAAAGGTCCTATGTATGACGAATACGGGGGACGCGATAGTAATTCCAAATTAGGTTGTTTATTTTTATAATTTTAGTTTTGTGAGGATGTGCATTATCTTGTTGGAGAATAACTCTTTTTCTATTCGATAAATTAGAATGTTTTCTTTCAGTTTTAATGTGTCTAATTGTCGACAGTCTATTAGAGTATTAATAAGGGACGTGCCGTCAACGTGGCCAGATTGTGCGGCGCACACAGACGCCGGAAAATTAGTGTCGCCAATAGGGAAAAATTTAAAAATATATAATTATATTTTTTAAAAGGAATTACATTTCTTAAAATCGGGATTAAATAATATATATGAAATATAAGCAGGGGCGGTAAGTATTTTACCAACGAGCCGCCACTGTATATAAGTGATTATTCGTAATTCGTCTTTCAAGCACATCAGACGCACAGGGAAGATAATTAAAGTTCTGCACACAGGCATCGGATAATGTCGGCTACTGGTTAGAACGAGTGTTTGTCCCTTGAAAAATCACTGCATTTTTCATCTCAATTTATAGTAAACTATCCATTTCTCGTCTCCGGTTACAATTCGCTTCCAAAAAAGGTTGAGTTATTTTTTTCGCAAACAAAAATCTGCACGCGTCCTTCCATTGTTCTTTGTTATACTCGACCAGTTCATGCGGCATCCAAATACCTATCTTGCTTACTTTGTCGTGGCGTTTTGAATGTTCATGTGTTGACAAAGTCGAAGCTGCGAATGTTTGCGTTTTTTTACATGTTTGTTGAGGATCTTATTCAATTAGAGATTTCAGCACATCGTCATCAAATTTTGATGATCTTCCTGATATAGAGGCGTCGTTTAATACCCGATCGCCCAATTTAATTCGTCAAAATCATAATTGAAATCTGTTTTCAGTCAGCACTAGTCCATAAATGTTGTTCATGGTTTTTGCACACTTGGCGGTGTTGAAGCATTGATCATAAAAAAACCAGCAAGCTGTAACGAATGTGTTCTTCGATGATTTCGGGCTATGGCATCTTACTCTAAATAATAAAATATAATTCATGACACAAAAACTAAAGCTGACGAACAACACAACAAACATTACTTAGAAGGATGTTTATTTCACCTTGTTTGTATACAGTGGCACGCCGACCTCTACAATAAAAAAAATATTTTTTGAAACATAGCTAGGATTTTTTTATCGAAAATTGTTTATTTGTTGAAATTTTTATCGAAAATCTGACCATATGGACGGCGCTCCCTTGTCTGGAAACAAATTAAACTCAAACGAGAGTTTTTTCGGGATTACCTGTTACTTAGAAATATTGATAATACCCTGCTGTGGTATTAGGGTACACTCGTACATCCCAATACTGAGACAATTAATGACCAATCATTACACTTTTACGACTTTAAGGGCGAGCACTAATTTTATATTAGCAGTACCCATAAGCAATGTCGTTTTTTTCAATGAAGTTCAAAAAAAATTTTCTTATACTTTAACTTTTCTTATACAATATAATTCCCCATGTTATCTATAACCTTCTGCCACCTTTCATTCAAATCATCCATGCCCTTCTTGTAAAACTCTGCGGATTTCGACTGAAAATAATCTGAAAAGGCTGTATTCACCGATTCTAAGTAATTTTAATCTCTTAAAAATGTTCCATAGAACGAAATAAGTAAAAATCAGATGGTGCGAGATCGCCTGAAACTCGCATAACAGACTGAAGGAGACTATTTTAAGGATGGCGCATCGAAAATACGACATTACTTATGGGTACCCCTAATATAATAAGGTCGACCACACTAGACTCATTTCTGAATTAGATAGTTTCGGATTTTCGGACAATTTCTTACAATTTTTCTTAACTTATTTAAAGGAGAGGAAACAGTACGTGATACATAACTCTCTAACATCATGTGTCTACCATGCATCTTCTGGAATCCTACAGGGTTCTAATTTGGGACCATTTTTATTCGTTTTATTTATTAACGACATACAGAATGTCCTTTCTTGTAATTTCTCACTTTTTGCAGATGACTTAAAACTATTTAAGGTGATACCCTTTCGCTGCAGCTGAACATCAATTCTTTCATCAACACTTAGTGTGGAAAATGTCAGGAAATGACATTTTCGAGATCGAAAGAATTTCTAACCTTTGATTATATGCATGGGAACGTAAGTCTTCCCAGACAGTCGTCAATCAAAGACCTGGGAATTCTTTTTGACTCTAAATTCAGATTCAATTCACATGTATACGAGGTATGTAATAGAGCTTCAAGAATGTTGGGGTTTGTCTTGATAAATTCTCATTACATACACAGCACCTTAGTGATAAGGTTGCTATACGATACATAGATTCGGAGTTTACTTGAATCAGATCTATCGTCTGGGCGTCATATGATGCTTGGAATATCTATAGGCTAGAGAAAATCTAGAAGAAATTCTTACGATATCTCACTTGAACTTCTTCAAGCTGTTGGTTGGCGTAGTACATAACCCCCTTGTATTGTACGAGTTGCCCTTATGGGCGCCATATCACTATCATCGAGCTCCTTCGCGTGTGCTTTTTCTTCCGCAAAATGTGAGGACAGGTACTCTCGGAAACTCTCCGGTAACCAGATGGATATTACTCTGCTCAACCACTTGGCTAATCATGTTGATATTTTCAATGTAAAATATCGCTAGATTGATGATCTTTTGTATGAGATTTTATAATTTCTTATAACAGAGAAATTAATGACGATGTTTTTTCTTATATACATTCGTTATATGCTATTTTTTTTTACCATTATGTATGTATGGATATTTGTATGGAACTGTAACAAACAACGATGAATACGCGAACAAGATTAAACTATATTTAATTTTTTCATCGCGGGCGCAAATGTCGGGGCGGAGTCGTCAGCGCGGTTTTGTCCCGCGCCGAAACGTTACTGAGCCCGATGCAATTATGCATACGTGTGTTTAATGGCTCTCGTATGACCGAAATTCTATCCGACTACAATAACGGTTTACCATATAATTTGCGGCTTTGATTCGGCAATCTTCTTGATAGGAATTTTTATTGCCTTAATTAGAATACGTTTGAAAATTTTTACGGCTACTTAATGATGATCCGAATAAATATCGATCAAAGATCAACCTACTCCTCCGTGTTTCTCGTTTTACTGCTGTGAAATCGAAAGCGTCGCGGTTGACACACGATTTTCGTCTACGCCTATCGTAAACCATCGAATACATAAATTAGATTGAGCATGAGAAACGTATACATATTTAATGGCCTTTTCGGAAGAGCTTTATGGCTCAATTATCGTTATGGGCTATACATCAAGAATCCCATGTCATAACCGCAATCTAATATATGCGTTCGAGCTACTAACAAAACATAATTATGTTTGGTCCAAAACCGCAAATATCACCACAATATCTTCTAAAATAAAAGATGCGCTAGTAAGATCCGATTACTATTTTGCACTGCGTGGAGATAATCGCAATAGCATAGCGAGAAATTAAATAAAATCACCGTGAATGCATGTCGGAAGACCATTTTGCCTAAAGTTGTTCTGTAACATAACGATGTACTATAGGTTCAGTAATAAGGCAAGGGGTTAGATGATTGTCCGTGTATATGCAGAATTGCTTTCGCAACACGAATCGAATGATGATTGACATAGTCATCGCGAATTCAAATGATGAAAGCGAATCTGATGCCGTTGAAATAGACACAGAAATTATATAAAAAAAAACTCTGAAACGACTCTATTGCTAATGATTCTAACGTATTATTTGAAGAAGTTATGGAAAATTGCTGAATTGCCGAAACGAAAAAAAGATAACATCTCTGATATACGTAGTGATTATATACACGTATGTTTTTTTGTGAGATTTATGCGCTATTAAAGGTTGTTGTGTAAATGTTGCCATATTGTATGTTACCTAGTATTTAACACAGTGTTAAAAGCTAAAAAAATGCTTGTAAATCTCAAAATACATCTTCAATTAGACAAGCGGTCTCTTCTTCACTTTCCGGAGATATAAATAATAACGTTATTTATTTTGCCCGTCTATAGATCTTGAAGTATCTGTTACCATCACCATATCTCAGGAGTGTTCAACCTTCATCTGTCTAGCGACTTGATGGTATATATGTAAATCTCGATACTCATCTTCCTTCTTACTACGGGTCTTCCCTTCGTAGGATTGATATTGAGCAACAAGTTATTGAAACTCGTCACTTGTGATCTGTTACTTGTCGACAATGCCTAGAGTAGATGAGAACGAATACCGAGAACACAGTCGAGAGAGTAAAATCAAATACCAACAATGGTAGAAGATACAGTCCAATAACAGTTATGGGCAAGAAAGGGAAAATTCTTTACAAAAAAACACTTTCGTCTCAACTTCCATTCGAGAGTCTGGAAAGGCCCATACGCTCGGGGAGTGAGTGTCTCATGGCTAGAAAATGATAATGATGATGTAAACCTCGATATCTATCGATTATTTTACCTTTTTATACCAACCTCTGCAAAAGTAGAGATCCCAAGAACCAAAGATCTCTGCCCAGATATAATTGTTGCAATTTATTCTTCATAAACAGCTCTCCAAGCATTTTCGGGTCTCTATGCATAAAAAGACGTGATCTCGCGTTAAGTATCACTTGATCGTTGTGATTTTTATGGAACATGTTTTGGTTTTATTTATCTATGGCAATTCAGGATGATGGAATGATCACAGCTTCATCATTCATTCGATCAGTCTCTTCAAGCTATTCTAAACCTACGAAATTCCACTTTGAAACTTTTCAGCATTTTCATATTAACACGTTGCGGTCCGGAGGACTCGAAAACGCATCCTCGCGGGCCAATGTAGAAGTACGGGGGACGCGTTTTCGAGTCTGCGTTGTCGCTGATATTAAACCAAAATCATTTATATTTCATTGATACGCAGACCACACTTTGAGAAGTTTTGACCTATTATTTTTCTAACATAGAGATAACCTTTCTGAACATAACAAAAAAAAATATTGACGTAACATATATACAGTAGAACCTCGATTATCCGGACCTCGATTATCCGGATTTTCGATTATCCGGATTAGTCAAAATAAACAACAAGCAGACATAGACTTCCACTGTTAGTCATTTGGGAAATCAAAGAACCCTAGATGCTTTAAAAATATCAATAGTCTTCCTCCGGTTGAATATGATCATCAGAAAAAAGCCTGGATGAATGGTGAAATATTAGTCCAATCCATTCTGAAGCTTTTCAGTGTTTATATGTCGATGAAGTGGTTTAGAGTCAAGAAGAGTGTGATTCAGGACAACTTATATGTTTTAAAGTATTCACATTTAGCAGCCTAACAGGGAAAAGCCAGTTTTAAGCATAAATCGATAATTGTTTTAATAAAAAATAATTTAATATTAAAGCTATTATTTTATAAAACCAAATAAAAAAAAATATTCATACTGAATATAATCGTCTTTTCCTGTCAATTATGATTTTCTTCGATTATCCGGATTTGTCCTTATCCGGACTACCTTCATCCCCAATTAGTCCGGATAATCGAGGTTCTACTGTAGTAACTTAAGTACTTAACTTTTGCTATTTTTTTCGCGAAATCGCCCGCCCCAACGCAAAACTCGGCGCGGAACCCAGCGGACCGGAATGTGTTAAAGAACTTCTAAGAGAAACCGGATATTCTAGATCAGTTGTATTTAACTATTTCAATTAACCATTTTTTTAATATAAAAATTGCATTGCTCCTTTTTCATCACTAGCGCAATGTCAGAATTTATTTTGAGGTTATCGTGATTTTAATTAATCCGTCAGAGTGGCTCGAAAACAACCGCGTCGTTCGTTAGGGGCATATTTATAATGGAAAATAGACCCCAGGCATTTCGAGTCAAGTTATTGATGAATTCTTTATCAAATCTTAATTATTTAAAAAAAAAAACGATTATTCTAAGAATAAAAATAGTTGCTCAG
The DNA here is from genome assembly GCA_022495035.1 of Philopotamus ludificatus. NCBI lineage: Eukaryota > Metazoa > Arthropoda > Insecta > Trichoptera > Philopotamidae > Philopotamus > Philopotamus ludificatus. The sequence goes on along the minus strand of JAGXCT010035899.1, from coordinate 16,285 downwards.
TATACTGAGCTCTAGCAGCACGTGTCACTCGAACGTTTCATGCGCACTCGGCACATCGTACCGGATGCGAGCTAGAATAAACATCGCCCCCGTGGCAACCGAAGTCAATATTGTTGATTTTTATTTTTTTTCGCAATTGCTCACAATAAACTTTTTACTTTATAAAATAATATTCAAAAATGTATTAAAGACATAAACGGTGTTCATATGTATAGACCAGGGGTTATGAACCTTTTTTTTTAATTACTTGTTTAATTTATTTATTAAATTAAAGACGACAACGAGCTTCCAATTGAATTATTATTTTTTACTCCTCTATCAATAAGCTGTTAAAAATCATCTCTCAAGTATGAATGCCTTATTTTGGCAATCTCCACCACCACGGCTTCAACCAACGTCAGACTTCATACTTCATCTTAGCATCATATCGCGATGCATCAACTTATTTTACTATAGTTTTTTTTATGAATCAACACAATACTAATACGGCGGCGATGAATGGATCCCCAAACAATCAATTATTCAATCGATACGGACAGATTAGGTAACCGGGGTCGTCAGGCGACCCCTACCATCCCGCCGGTGCATTCTTCGTGCTTTTTTTATTGAGCTACTCCGGCTCGTGTGTGGGTCGTTTTCGTTTATTATTATTATTATTACGTGGTAGTTGCCGCCCGCCCGGGGCATTTCGTGAGTTCTTGGCCCGGCCCTTGATCCACACGATCAATCCCAACGGTCGACTCCTCAACACTGACCAATTTAATATAATCCAGAACGCTGAGGTAAACTCTCACGATGTTTTCGATAGTGAAAAAAATAATAATACCCACTTTTTAATAGCTCAATTATTTCGGCAACCTTTTTTTTACGCGTCTTAATAATGACAGAGAGCTTCGGATGCGCAGACCAATTTTGTAGGGCCGCACAATGCCAAAAAATGTGGCCGTTGTAAAAACTACTTTCTAAAGCGTAGCTCAACATTATTGTGATGTGATTATGGTCGTTTATCACAAAAAATCTTCTTCGATTCGACGCGAATTCTTTATACTCGTCGAGTTTGAAAATTGATAAAATACGTTCAGGTAGGGCGACTGTTAAGCGCTCGCAGGTTCGGTTCCTTTGTTCGGGCTACCTCCGATTGACCTCAGCCGGTGTCAGAGGTCCGAGTCCCTACCAGACGTGACCAAACATCGGACCCGCGACGCACTCAAACAACTTCCTCATTCGAGGCGCGTCTCTTCAAAACGTTTCATCACAACTTCGAGCTTCGAGATAGGATCGCGAAGAGAATCAGAGCTTTGAAGAAGCGTACCTCGTTTCTTCCCACAGTCTTATACCGACCGCAATTGACATCTTGACCCCTCTGACTATAATAACGCGTTAATGAGAGTCAATTATTAAATATTCGCATTGAGATTCGCAACGCCATAGCAAAAAAAATCGTGAAAGGTCTCGCTGTAATCCTATACCATAGAAACAATCGATCGACAAAATTGTTTCCGGTAGTGCAACGTCCGGAATCCAGCATAAAAATATATATCTATAATAATATAATTTTCCATGATTACTCCACTTTCAGCGGGGATATTGAAATGAGCACGCGATTTTTCGACATTGTTAATTATTCACAACAATGAGTGTTTCATCATGTTTCCATCATTATTTTCGGATATATTAAAATAATATATTATGTACTAATTCTCAAAAATTTAATACATGCAAAGTGTTAACGCGTTTATTATCATAATATGCTAATTCACACGATTGTTCTTCTAAAAAATGGAAAAAAAAGAAATTCAAGGAATTTGCTATAAATTCATAAACAATATAATAAAACAATTTGTTAGCGAATAAAATTTTTAATTAACAGTGAAATTAGATTAATTTAAATATTTTTTAAAGAAATTTTGTTTCGGTAAACTTGATTTTAATGATCCGCTTTTCTCAGCTCAACGGCGAGTCGACGACTCGAAGACATAACGAGTCGTAATATAGGAAATCCGATGTGAACATGATATGAGATATAATGTTTTTATTTTTACTTTCACCTTAGTTTTATGGATATTTTGACATTTATATGTCAGATATCTTGATTTAGATATTTTTTATCAATGATAAATATATTTTTATTCTTATTTACAATCGTTTTCTGGTATTTAAATGCGATAATATAATATGATACCGTTAGTAAAGTGGCCGTAAATTAAAACCGTGTAAATCGAGATACTGCGAGACTGAATTTTAAGCTTATAATAAAAAAAAACTTTGTATTAAAACATATAATACATTTAGATCACTTATTAAATAACTTAATGATAGTTAAATATGATTATAATCGCGTAAATAGAAAGACTTGTACTATATGAGCCTGAATCTTTATTTAAATACATAGTTAACAAGATTAAATCTCATTAACACTTTATGAACCGTTCACGCCTTTTGGCGTTATTTTGTAGCCAAGCGTTATGAGCCGTCTACGCCTTTTTGCGTGAGAGCCATACCCCCACTTGGCATTTTTTTTTCTGATAACGATGCATAATGTGTTCTACTATTTGACCACAGATGGATACACGTGCATGTTACCTTGGATTATCATTACATGAAACCATGCGGCTCATAAAGTGTTAAAATATATTTTTGTAAAAACGTGTAGGCAACTAATATTTTTGAGGCCCTTCAAAATTTGAAATAAAATTGTTAGAACTTGTCCGAATTTTTGTATTATGATTAGCTTTAAATTTTACTTTGCCTTCCCCTATTTATTTGAGTCAAACATATTGAGTTGTAGCCCCTAATATGGGAAAACCCGGGGGCAGCTACTCCTCCGGCCCTCGAGTTGACGTCGATGGATGGAAGACATAACAAAAAATCGAAAGCACTATTTACCCATATAAAGATTCGATAAAGATTCTAAAGATGCATGGAGAATGAGTCCCTCACATAATAAATACCCAGAATTCATAGATTTTCGCCGGACAATTAACCTATCCGGGTGCTATCTTAGCTTAGATCAAACTGATTTACCTACAAGCCTTGACTCTGGTTAATTTTAATATTATTTCAATTGGTTTGGAATTTTTATTAATTGTTTATAATTATTTATTCAATGAAGGAGAGAAGGCATTGAATTAATTAATTCTAACGCTCTAACTATTACATACATATTTTTATAAACATGCGGAGGTAATAAGTCTCTTCCACTTACATACCCTCTGGTCAGACCTCTCACATATCCCATGCGTTATTCAATTGTTAAATTAATTTAGGGTATATTGCTAAATTATTAATTAATTTTGTTGTAAAAAAAAAATCGTTTTGAGAGCTGAACTCTCAGGCCCCCTGAATTAATGAGGCCCCAGTCGCGCGCCTTATGTGCCTAAGGGGAAATCCGCCACTGTCAGAGTCATAAATAATTCTCTGAATTCATAGATTTTGTCAGAAGGCTAATCGCGGTTAACTTACATTATCGTAATAATATGTATGTTACCTACAAGCCATGACAATGATTTTATATTTACATCTTCAAAAGCTTTATTCTATTTTTAAAGCATATCATTAAGCGATACTGTCTTTATCTCCTCAATATTCATAAAACGTCGTTCTTTCAAATATTTTTTTCAACTTAGGGAATAGGAAAAAAATCATAGCTAGCTATTTCCGGTGAATACGGGGGCTGAGGCATCAATTAATTCATTCTATACTTTCCTTTATTCACAACAACATTTTTTTATTTATTTTTATTTGACTACGATGGATGAATGGCATAACAGAAAGATTCTAAAGCGCCATTCATCCATATAAAGATTTGATAAAGATTCGATAAACATTCTAAAGACTCTAAAGATGCTACGGGAATGAGTCTCTCACACTAATATTCCTCCAAGTGTCAATCTACGACAATGGTTCATTTTTAATATTATTTCAGTTGGATTGAAATTTATATTATTTGTTTTATAGATGGCATCAATTAATTACCCACATAAAAATTATTTTATAAAACATGCGGAGGTAATGGGTCTCTTCCTCTTACATACCCCCTGGTTAGTGTTATAAAGAATTCCCTGAATTCCTAGTTAGACACCTATCCGACTCCTAACTGAGCTCAGTCGCGGTTAACTTGCATTATCGTAATAATATGTATGTTACATACAAGCCATAACACTGGTTTTTAAAAACCTTTCTGACAGTCAATAATAAAATAAGCACCTAATACGGCTACCGATGTCATGATATGTCAAAGACAGGTGTACCAACTGAAGAAAAAAAATCCGTTTATTCATTGATCCAACCTGGTACACTTACATATTGCATTAAAATTAATTTTACGGACGTCGGAAATTGCATAAATTTATTTTGCATTCACCGACATTTCCTATGTATGTACAAATAAGGCTATGAAAAAATTGTTTTATTTCCGTCAGTTTTATGGAACGCATGTAACATATTCCAAATTATCGATGGCGTGTCTCTCCGCGTCGAATGTGACATGAGGTAATTTTAAATCTCACACTAAAAAAATATGTATGATTTAAATATAAAACCTCAATTTTTTTGCATTCTTTTTAATAACGCCTACAAGTCAGTCCTAGCGAATCTAAAGACGGTATCTCTCCCGCATAATCCGCCAATTAAAATCCTCTTACGACGCATGCGTGATTAAGAGCAAGCAACACATTTTAATAGCGCTGAATCATCAACGACAGTTATGCCATTAATTATTTATGTCGTTATCATCATCCTCATAATGCGCCCGCTTATTAATTAGCACATGTATTTCACTCGTTTCGAGCATGGATCGATTGGGTCTGAATATCTGCACAATGGTCCGCGAATAATTGCTGTTGCCGAGTTCGGTCCGCAAACGCATTCAATGGCCGATACAATGAAAGTGTATGTTGATCCGAAACGCAAAAAAAATAATCACGAAGGTTAATCATCGCGGTGTATAATGGTATCATCATAATCAGTGCATGATTGTAACAGCGGTTATAGTTCGAATAATAAAAAAAGTGTTGCCATACCGATTCATTATCATAGCACGTGACGCCAGATTGACATTATATATCATTTAAATAGAAATTGTGACATATCTCATAATGTATCACACAAAATTATGAAAATATATTAATATAATATTAAAAACGATTGAGAACCTCTGTAATTTTAAATATGAATATCGTATAAACATTGATATTAATATGTATTTAAAATAACTAATTGAATCAATGGGCTACTGCATATTGCATTTTAAGCTCTCCGCACTACAGGAGCTTTCAAATGTATTATTAATCCGCTTGTATTCTGAATATTGACTTTTATTGTCCGCAATTGCGAATAAAAAATAAAAACAACAATTAATTTTACATGAGTACGGACGCGATGTTTTTTTATCGCTCCGTATCGGATAAGAGCGAGAAAAAACATCGTGCTGTGCAAGTGGCGAAACCACATGCGACGAGCTGGGAGCTTGCCTCAATCGCGGCAGGACATCGTCGAGTTCGCACGTCAATCGCGCATATTGATTAGTAAAAGTATTTTTATTCTTAGATAAATCTATTTTTAAAAAAAATGTCAAAGCATTGTCGAAAAATTTATCAATAGCTTGACGTGAAATGTTTGGAGTCCATTTTCATACATTCATTTCAAACAAAATATACCCCATCGGCCAGAGCCGTTGGTTTTGAGCCGCCGTGGCGGATCGGTTAATTATGTTAATTAAATACATAGATGATTGTTGTTAAAAAATGTCACAATTGTTCTTGACGCATCTTGACATTGGTAGCTATATTGGATGCTTATTTTATTGTTGACTGTCAAAAATGTTTTGCACAAAATTAATATACATCTATTAACTAGATTTTCGATTAAATTTAATATAAAAAATAAATGTGTTTAAAAAATGAGTGTTGCCATTTAACAATAAGCGAATCCGTTTATGCGGAGTTCATATTTTAATCGATTTTTACAATAATCATTCTCAAAACCTCATAAATAATTAGGTATAATTATGTCTCGACGTACGATCATTTGCACTTAATGATGAAAAGAAAAAAATCGTAAAAAACTAGTTTTTTTTATTTCAGTTACAGTAAATCCTCCTATAACGCTCGCTGCTATATCGTGGTTTTCTATAACAAGTTCAACAATCCCTCCTATACCGCTCTCTTTTAGAACGTAATTTTTCTTTGGCTACAATCTGTACTACTATTTTAATTATAACTTAAGACTATCCAATTTGTAGCACGTAGTCTTTTCGTGAATTTGAAGAAAATAGAGGGTGATAACTTTAAACTTTGAATGCAAGCTCCGGCAGGCTAAATAGGTTTTAAAAAATAACTGAGAGCTATAATAATGTAAAGATTAATAGAGAAGCAGCAAGCGCAGATTCAGAACGCTGTCGAAGCATTTAAAGATAAATTTGGAAGCGATGTTTAAAAAAGAGAATGGTAAAATATGGAGACTTTGATCGTCTTTCCAGGAAGTTGTTTTACGGTACTTATGTCCAGGGGCTCCATCTTCCATAAGCGTGAATAGATTTTTTTTACTTGTGTTGCTGAACAATTGTATAAGTCCATTTTCAAAAACACCGATACATTTTTCGGAATTTAAATATTCCATCACAGAATATTAATTCTTTATCTTCCGCCATATCAAAATGCACCCCGAACCTTCTTACTTATTTCTCAAAATTTCACAGTACATACTTTGGAAAAAAATATCTTAGTCTGCAGAACGCCTTCATACCCGTACTCATCCACAAAAAAATACGTGTTTCTGAAAATTTTCATTTATAGTTTTTAATAGTTAGGCCCAATTGTATTGGTGTCGATTCTGGATCTTAGGCAATAGAGGTTTTTTTGTGTTACTAACCACTGCCTGTTCTACGAAATTCCCGATAATTAAGCTATCCTCTTATCTAGGACCTTTCAGAAATTAGATTCATTATTAATTTTAAATGACCAAGGGTCCTGGCTATCTAAAATAAATGTTCTGAGCTCTACCATCTTAGAGTTAGAGTCACTAGACACAATTGAAGTCACTGAACCTAAATTTTTACGCGCGTCTATTTAATTCTGACACACTGGTACACATACCCGAGTTTGTATCATTATTTTGGCTGTAGACTGTGGTATAAAAACGTTTGGGAAGCACTGGTATAAAACATGTATCTTATTTAATCAGTTTTCAGTGTTTTTATGTAGTTTAATCATTGTAGTAATCATACAGAAGCTGCCAGATATATTATATTTTAATTGTTATATGGATTTTTCTAATGCTAATATTAAGTCTTATCGAGTGTAATAATCGGTAATATGAATGAATCTAAAGAAAATATTAAGTATACTAATTTCCACATTGTTTTTTGAGAATAATAGTATTTTTTTTAAACAATGACTGATATGTCAGATGGCATATCTACCAAAATGAATAGTAAATCTACGATAATTTGTTTAATAACATTCGTTAAAATAGCAAACAATGTTGAGAGCATCTGAATTCGTCTGAAATATTTTTAAAAAATTTACACAACCGTTAAACTGATTGAAATTGGCCATGTCCGCTTTATGATGCATTGTTTTTCATAAATATGGCAAAATGGGTGGGTACACAATTTTCTATTCGCCGCATATAATAATATGTTATGCAAGATATTCGCGGGACGATTTTTTTGGAATCTCAATTGAGTGATATTTTTATTGCAAATTCAATGAGTCAATGATTTTTTTATGCTCGTTAATCGAGATGAAAATGATTAGGTTCAAGAATTTAACCTTTGGTATCTCAATGATTCAGACACGTACATGTATTATAGGCGCGATTTATCACAACAAGAAAGTGCAACGACAGTTTAACATCTCTATGAGACATGTCCTCTAGGCTTACATATATGCACTTAAGGATAAGTAGAGATACGTGATTATCGCGTTTTTCGATAAATGCGAAATAAAAGCGATTAATGTGATATAAGTATAAATATAATTAATATTCCAAATGCAAATTCCTGTATCATTTCGCTAAATGCAGATATGAAAAAAGAAATATTATAATATATCTATGATATCTCTTTAATCCATCTCTAGTTAGAAAGTAAATGCAATTTCCAAATCAATAATACAATATTATTATTTCAAAATTTACTACTATTTTCAACAATAACAACGACTTAATTATTCTCATTTTTTTCATACTTTAATATCAATTATTAAAAGTGGTGTAAAAGCAAATACTCTTTAGCTATTACTTGTCCCCAAAAATAAAAAATATGTGGATGACATCCAATGAATTTGGTGTCAAGTATACAGTGTAGGTGCAAAACACTTCTTTATCATTTTTAATTGTTACCGATCACCGTAGTAAATTAAAACAATCATCCATTGAAACTTGTTCTATGATATGTGATAATAAATGGTAACACAATTCAATTCTTATATTTATTTTTGTAGTTTATTGGTATTTTTTAAAAGTTTTTAACAAAAAAAATGTTTATTTTAATTTATTGTAAATATAAATTATGATTAAATTTAGATTTTTAACATCAAAAGAAATAAACGCTGAATAGATACTATATTAAGTTATTTTATATGCTCCAAAATGCTAAATTTAATCATCAAAATGCTACATACTTACAAAATATTATGGCTTGTAGGTTACATATATAACTAAGATAACACAAGTTAACCGCGCCTGAGCCAAGTTAGTAGTCGGATAGGAGTCAGACGAAAACTAATGTGAGGATTAACATATTCTCATACTATCTTAGCTCAGTAGCGGTTAGCTCACATTATCAAACTGATATATGTTACCTACAAGTTATGACACTGTTTAATATGAATATTATATCAGTTGGTTTGGAATTTATTTTATTTGTTAATAATTATTTATTCAACGAAGGATAGATGGCATTAAATTAAATAATTCAAACGCGCTAAACTACCTACATACATATTTTTATAAACATGCTGATGTAGTGGGTCTCTTCCACTTACAAACCCCCTGATCAATGTCATAAAGAATTCCTTGATTCATAGTTTTCGTCGGAAGTCTAATCTATCCGAGTACTAACTTAGCTCAGTCGCAGTTGACTTGCATTATCGTAATAATATGTATGTTACCTACAAGCCGTGATACTGACATTTGCGAAAAGAGCCAAGGGCCGATTTATCAACCATCGTTTGAATGTCGATCATTAATAATATCTTTTAAATTTATACGAAGTACAAATTTTGACATTACCATTATATTTTAAGTATATGACGATAATACTGGTCAGGAAGATTAATATGTAAGAGGAAGAGTCCCATTACTTCCGCATGTTTATAAAATAAATATTTATGTATTAATTAATTTAATGCCATCTATCCTTCGTAGAATAAATAATCATAAAATACAAATACAGTGAAACCCCGTTTTTACGTGCCCGGAATTCACGTTTTCCCAATATTTGCGTTCAATTTTTATAATCCCGTTTTATTTTAGTATTTTTTTTCCAAATTTATTTTGTCAATCCAACTGAAATAATATTAAAATTAACCAGTGTGTGATTTGACACTTGGAATATTAGTGTGAAAGGGCTCATTCCCATTATATCTTTAGAATCTTTAGAATTTCTATCGAATCTTTATCAGTGGCGTACGGTGGACTTGATGTTGGGTGTGCTGAATGTGGAAAAAAAAATATAACAAAAAAATACAGTTTTTTTAATGAATTTTATTATTATTTATATAATAATTCTATTCTTTCTTTAATAAAATTCATTAAAAAAAAACTGTATTTTTTTCCACATTCAGCACACCCAAAATCAACATCACCGTACGCCATTGTCTTTATATGGGTAAATGGCGCTTTGGAATCTTTCTGTTATGCCATCCATCCATCTATATCAGAGGTGAGCAACCCGCGGCCCGCCCCACTCTCTCGTGCGGCCCTTTAAAGATTTTACATTTTGACTGAAAGCGTGTTGTATATATCTGCAAATATATATAAATTAATGGCAAAGAAGCAATGCCAAATTTGTCATTGACCTAGCCGTGCCGATGGGGTATATTTGGGATTCCTAGTTTTTGATTTTTCTCGAATAGTTCTTTCAATATGAATCCTACGCATAACAAACTATTTGTATTTGTTTAAAACAGTCTGAAAACTAATATTATAAAAAAACAATAATATTGGTTTCTGTAGCCACGGGCGCGATGTTTTTTCTCGCTTGCATCCGTAACGATGTGTCAGATGGGAGTGAAACGTATACTAGTGACACGTGTCACGAGAATTTGGCGGTCGGTCTATCAGGTGCACGTGTCATTTACGCGTTATATTGATTAGTTAATTTTAAAATAACGACCAAATTATGAAGCGTATCATGAAAAACTATTTTTATTCTTAGAATAATTCATTTTTTAGAAAAAAGACAAGATATTGATGAAGATTTCATCAATTTGGACGACGCGGTTAGTTTCGAGTTGCCGCGACGGATCGGTTAAAAGAGTAGAATCAGTAAAATATTTTATAAAAATATTTAAAAAAAATATATATATATATTATATAAACATGAATGTTTGAGAAGAACATAAAATATGGCTTAAAACCCCCCATTTAAATGAGATCGAACTGCACAATATTTATTCTAATTAGCCAAAGCTAACGCACGGACATAACAGATCTTTTGCAAAAAGTAGAGCATAGAATTCAAGATGATATCGAAAAAATCTCAGCTAATATTTGAATATATAGGAAACCCTCCTATAACACGGTATCCAACAACATGGTTCCGCTGTAGCACACAAAAAATAAAATATTTGTCAATATATTAATTAAGATTTTCTCAATATCTTGAATTGAAATGCTTGGATCTTATAATTTTTAATGGAAATTAGACCCCCTTCGGACGACGCGGTTGGTTTTGAGCCGCCGTGACGGATCGGTTACATAATCTTTATCCACATATATCTTTCGCTGTTTATTAATAGTATTTTTATTAATGAATGTTTTATTTTAGTATTTTCTTATACTATGTTTTAATTCATTATTAAGTGTTTGTATTATCATAAGTTCTTATAAAATAAGGATAAGAAATGCCGACGATTTGGCGCGGATCAACTCAGCGCCGACGATTCGGCCCCGACGAACGCAAAATGCGTCATTTTAGCGCCGAAAAAATAAATATATATTAAAAAAAAGAGAAATGTCGTTTCACCGAATTTAAAAAGAGCAATAAATCATCAGATTCGCACAACAATATGATGCAATTATATAGAAAATAATTAAAATTTTGATAGTTAATGGTTCATATCCACGTTTGCGATGATACTTATGCGCCTGACTGTACATAACCAAATAACGAATATTATTCAAATTAATGAGCGACGTCAGTCGGGCATATGGTGATGGATCGAGCGGACTTATCGTCATTTGTTACATCGGATTTCGGCGTTTCTGGTCGGAATTTATTCGTTATATTATAAAACGGTTTAAGGCCCGCTGTTAAAATGTTATTCGCCTGTAATTGCAGCTTCGATATGCAAATTACACGGCGCGCTCCTATAATTTGTTGTATCGGTTAACCATTTTGTAATTTTTCTCGTCAAAGTCCCGCAGAACAATAGCCGGTACGTGCACATCAATTTGCAGATTGATATCGATAAATATTCATGGACCATATAAATTTCACGTGTGCGAATCCCGCGGCCCATAGATCTCGAGTGGGTGTTTCGCTAATAGAATCAATCGCACAAGAATTCGCATAAACTCGTGGTCAATTAATATTTTAATGATTTCGCAGTGTTTTTCGACGGTTTCGACAATAACGTTCGATTCGGATTCGTTTCGCTAATGGGTTTTTTATTCTTAATGCCACCCGGTGCCGTGTCAAAAATCTGGTTTTGGTATTATCGTCAAGAGATTATTGATTGCTTCGGCCGTCCAATGTTTGTCATAAATTCAATAAATAAGAATAATAACATATATTTATTATTACATCTTCGTAATCGGGATTAGAATGAATAATCGAATTTAAAATTCACGGTTTAGCAATATTTATATTAAAAATAAAATAAAACAAACATATGTAAAAAAAGTTTTAGCCAAAAATTTGTTCGACTTATTTCGATTTTTTTTTAGCAGCCAAAGACATAGTCAAACACCTGATATGTCAACATACGCCAAGGACATGTGTCTGATTATTAAAAAAATCAGCATATTTTTTTAACCCCAATGGGACCCCAAGTTTTTGATTTTTTCCGAATAACTCTTTTTATATAAATCTTACATCTCAAAAATAGTCTAAAGAATGAATATTATAAATAATCTGCATATTATAAAGACTGCAATTGCGAAAACACCAATATTCGATGCTGTTGCGATGTTTTATTCTGGCTCGCATCCGGTACGATGTGCTGAGTGCAAGTGAAACGTATGAGTGATACGTGCTGCAAGAGCTCAGTCTGCGGTTAGATATCGCGGAGAGCGTTATCATTTACGCGTCATACTGATTAAAAATCCAAAATATCGACCAAATTATAAAATATATCATGGATAACTATTTTTATTCCTAAAATAATCCATTTTATATCACGTAAAATTTTTTTTACATATATATTTGCGGATTTTGTATTTTCCATGGTTTTGTATGAGCTCCAAGACCAAAATGAAAAAAAAAATATATTTAAATATTAAATTTCATAATAAAATATTTAATAATTAAACATTAGAGCCAGCCCTCCTACAACGAAGAAATGAGGACCACATTATTAAAAACCTGCTATATATAAAATTTTAATTTATTCTGTAAATTGAACAAAATCGGTACATCAACCATTTTTCCATTCGCCCATTTTAAATGACCTTGTTCAATGACAATGTTATGTGTTATTTTTTGTTGTTAACCAAACAACATTGGTATTGAAATACGTAATTTGACTTAAATTAATTGTTTTTTTTTGTAATGAAATAAATGCATCGTAAGTTTTTCTATTCGCATACTTTGGTGGTGCTCCAGCCAAATCGGTGCCAAATATATTAGCAGTGCATTGTGTGATTCATCGACAACATTGTGCCTGGGGCTTCTCTAGTGCTAAATTCGCTACTGATCTATACTGAAATAATTAGCAGAAAAACTATAATAAAATAGGACATAATTATTGCAATACCAGAGATGAAGTAGAAGTAAGGTGGACTTTAATATAAGATTACCAAAAAATCTCTCATATCCTTAAATCTAGAAGACATGAATGAAAAAAGTAGAGATATAGTCGTATGTTCAACAATTGGTGTACAAAAAAACATTGAAGAAAAATACATCCAACTCTCTATTGTGTAATACTACTTTTAGAAGCTGCGATGTTAAAAAAAAACTTATTTAAATCATAATAATAGAAAATAGATTTAATTCAGATTTTAGTTTTGATTTGTATTTAAAATTATATTGTTAAGTTATTACGATTTTCGATTGGGTTTATTTTAGAAATATGTATCGTCTGACAATAACGCATCCGTTTACGCAGAGTTAACAAATATTTATTTTTCGGTTGAAAAATATGTAACGAAATTTTTCGGACAATGACGAATAATGAAAGATATTATTTTGTTCATTTATAATTTTTACAAACCGTGTAAAATATAATCTGGTATTTGCATCTAATTTTAATAAATGATTTAGTTAGATTCCGTTGCTCTAGTTAGTATAGAAAAATATGATTATTAAAAAAAATATGACTAATCAATATAAAATATGATTTATTTTACCGTCAACTTATAACTAACGCAACTCAACCGTAAAACCGAGCTGAATGAATTACATCTGTAAAAAATGTATTATATTGTTTACGGAAGGTTTTCATAGTTTTATCTATGAATAATAATATTAAATTCACAACTTTTCAACCTTCTTTCAGCACGTATTTAATTACGCGTTTAAATTGTTTTAATCTATGATCTTCATGAGGGGGTAATAATCAGATGAAACAAACTCTGTAGGAAATTGCATAACTTCCAAATTAAACTCCAAATTGTCCAAAATTCTATAACTTTTTGCGAAAAAGAAATACACTTTTTTCTCAATTTTTTTGTTATTCTATAATAACTCATACGGCGTCCAAAGCTCATTTATTTCGATTTTCTATGATTTTTTTTAATGGTGGATCAGAATGACAATTTAAAACAAAATGGAATTATTAAAAAAACTAAAAATAGTTATTCATGATATCCTTCATAGTTTGGTCGATATTTTTTAACTATTCAATAGGACGCGTAAATGACAACGCTCACGGCAAAATCTTGTCGCTCGCACGTTTCACTCGAACTCGGCACATCGTACCGGATGCGAGTGAGAAAAAAAAATTCCGCGTGTGGCAACAGTAACCATTATAGTTGTTTTTAATTTTTTTACACAATTGCAGACAATAAATGACAATGATTATTTATACGATTTATTCTTTAGACTTTTTTTTAATTATATACAAAAAGTTTGTGACATGTAGGACTTATATTAAAAGAGTTGATCAAGAAAAATCAAAAACTTGGGTTAACCCATCCGATGTTTCTGCGATCGGTGTTCGAGTGTTTTCATATTAATTTTTTTCCGATTTTTTTGTAAAATCTTATAAATAAAAGTGCATCATCTACGTGCTGTTTTGACATATTAATACAATTACACTTAGCCATATACCGACCGTGGCAAATACTGGGTACACACGTTAATAATATAGCCGGGCCCGTGGGCAGCCCAACTGGTAAGGCGCCAAGGTAACATTCTGGGATTGCAATGCGCTTCATATTAATAAAACACCCACAGCCAGTCATGTGAGATGTGCCAATACTGTTTTATTGAAAATTTAGATCGCACAGAACGCAGAATAATCCATGACAATCCAAATTCCGGCCCGCATCTAATCATTTTTTGGGCGAAGGCCCAAACCGGGCGTGACTAACACTTCCGCGTCAGAAACGTGATAACTCGAGATATAATATGATTGTGTTATTTCAAATGAAAACCACAAAATGTTGGATCATGTTGCGTCATCTGAACAAATGATGCATAACGCGAGAGATGCACTTTCATTGAAAATTAATTCGATTACGTGGAAAATATTTTTTTAGACACGCAAAAAATCTGCGCCGACAATTGCGCCCCAACGAGTTACGAACAGGGAAAATTGCGCCCCTCGATAAAAATATACAGCGTCTTGGTCACGCTGAACAAATTGAATATATGAGGGGGACCGAAAAGTAATCAAGTTTTCTTCGATGAGCTCATTCACAGTTAGTTTATGTCAAGACACGGTCCCGCAAACATGTAAGTTTTGTTATTACGTTAAATCTATGGTTGTAAATTTTATTTTTTACTAAGAGGGAAAGATGTTAATGCCAATAATAGAAGAAGTATAATTACGTCATTTTATTCGATCAAGGAATGAAGGCATAGTGAAAAAAAATACCGATACTTACTTAGAAGATGATATTCTAAAGGCGACGGTGGATACAGATCCTTGTCAAACAATTAAGAAATTTTCATTGAAGATTGGCTATGGTCTACATATCAAGATCATCTTTATCACATCGGTAAATTGTATAGGCAAGAAATTTGTCATCTCTTTTGTCTCGGTATGAAGCCTATCCGTTTTTGCGGCGATTTGTAACTGAAGTTGAGAAGTGGGTGCTATAGAATAATCCTGTATGAAAACAACAATGGCTTTCTTCCAGAGAAGGACCTGTTCCGTCCCCTCGACTATTACTAACAATAAAAAAGGTCCTTGTTAGTGTGTGGTGGGATTGTTCTGGAATTATACACTATGAATTGCTTGAACCTGGTCAGGCTATTCGACAACTCGAGCGAATGAAATAGCACAGGAAAAAATAAAGGAGCTTGGATTGGAACTTTTGATCCTATTCATCGGATCACCCACCCTATCATCGGATCTCGCGCTCTATCTCATCCACCCTATTCATCGGATCTCACGCCATCGGATTACCACCTTTTCAGATCGTTAGTGCATACATTAGGAGGTGAAGAAACAATAATGCTGAAGAAGTGAAAACGCACTTTTGAAGTTTTTCAATGAAAAAACTGACTTTTTTAAAAAGGGAATCGTACAAAACGGTCTTTCCGCTGTTAAAAGGGATTGGAATATAATGGAAATTATTTTGTTGATTATAATTTTGTTATTTAATTTTTTTTAATAAATTAATGTTCCAAAAACATTACGGACGAGCAAAAAAGTAAATTTCTGTCTATACTGTAATCTTTCAGCTAGATGTTTATTTTTTTATATAAAACATCATCAATCAAACCTTA